>JANTNU010000233.1:33106983-33120463 GCA_024752395.1 Erythroxylum havanense
ACAATTTAAGAACCCATGATATGAAATAATGCATCTCTTGTGAGCAATTGTTTGGAACCCATGCTTTTTTAATAAATGTTTTTAAAGACATGGGAACAGAGAGAGGCGTAAACATGGAACACATTGAACTTTTATTCTTCAGGCCAGGCGTAAACATGAGAGAAACGTAAATGACGTTGGTAAAAAATTTAAGGGCAAAACTGGTATTATAAGAAAAAGTAAACAACTGATTCGTGAAACGCTGCTACCTGTAGCTTTTTAATTTTGGTTGATTGGGTTGGCTGATTCAGCCCAATCAGCCAACAACCAAACACAACAATTAGTTGATTGGTGAAGTCAAACAACTCATTTTTAGTCAATCAGCTAAAAATTGGCTGATCAGCTACTATCCAAACATGTCCATATACTCGTTTACCAACAATCATGTTGGTTCATCAACTATCATGATGCTTCAGGTATGAAAGAGAGAAAGAAAGGGTCTTGGACCCATTTGAATTCCATCATTTAATACCCAATAATTATTATTTTAGGTATTTTTAGTAGGACTCAAATCTATAAATTACATGAGACATTAAATAATCTAATATCACTCGTGATCTAAACATCTTGAGATCAAGTTTCACTTCGTCCGCGATTTGGTTGCTAAAGGTCGCCTCCTTGTACGTTATATTTCTACCGAGAATCATATTACCGATATGCTGACCAAAACAATAACAAAAGGTCATTTTCTTCATTTGAGGGACAAGGTAGAGAGTGGCTACCACTCTTAACTTGAGGAAGAGTAATAAGGATATTAAGCAGATTCTTAAGCATATTCTGTATAGAGTGATTTACTACTACTAATCCTCTTTACCAATTATTAGTAGTTGGTTCAATCTGTTATAACCCTACTACATGTAACTATTGAATGTCTTAACTATAAAATAATAAACTGTCGTTGCTAGCTGGTAGCGTGAAAAGCTCAATTGTGTTTCAAGCTTAAGTTCATATACAACAATAACATTATATTTGAGTCTAAAATTTTAAATTAATAAATTACAAATTTTATTGATATATTTTTCTACTTTTATATTTCTTGTTTATGTCTAATTATTCTGACTGTGAATTTTAAACAATAATATTATTAACTTTTGAATTATTCAGCTCAATAATGCTTCAAATTTTTCAATTTAAATTCATATTTTTTTAAACAAAGTGCCATCTTACTCAACACATTTGATAGTCGTTATTCAACATATATACATGGACTATATATCTTCCTGAAACATTATGGATATGTACATGTCAACACTTTAAGACTCCATTTCCATAACCTTCATCTCTACCTAATCAAACATTTTGGTATTTTCTTAAAGCAACTTCCCATTTCTTCTATATATTATTGTGTGCAAGTTGCAAAGTTGCTTTAATTTTTAACCATTCAATATCACCTTCTGCATATATTTAAACCTGTAAAGCTACCACCTTAAAAGTTCACTTTAAGATTAAATTACAAGTTATAGAATGGAGGGTTTTCAATAAATATAGAATTAATTAAAGTAGATACGTGCGTGGTCTTGTTGTTTTCATTTATTTCTTTATATTTTAAATATTATAGCATATTTTTAAAAAAAATTTATGATATCCATTTTTATTCAAAATAACATAATATTGAAAATATTGAATTCTAATAAATTGTGATATAAGTAAATTGTTTGGAAATTATATGGACTTAGAGGAAATATGTAATAACTAATGTTTAAATTGCAGTAGAAGTTGAACTTATAAAACAGGAAGTTTAAGGTTTAAAAGGTTCAACTTATATTAGACTGTCATAAAATCGATTAAAAATTTAATAAAATTAAAATTTTGAAAAATGATTCAAAAAGATCATCCTTACTCATCAAAAAATTCAAATTTTAATTGTAAAAAAGGCTGTTAAATAAAAATTAATTAGTTTACAAAAATTGATTGATTAATTAATAACTTGATCGATTTTTAATAATAAAAAGTATTAAACTAATTCAAAGAAAAAAAATTAAAAACTGAATTGAAAAGTTAACCGTTTTAAAGTTTTCACAGTTAAATCATCTAAATCGATTTAATTTCTAAAATATTGGCAATAAAATTTAAAACATAGAAGAACAAATAAAAATATTGAAACCAAAGAAAATTGAATGCAATTACTTTAAGGTTAATTACTTAAAAAAATCAAACTTTTGTCAATTTTTCAATCAAAGCTCGAACTTTAAAAAATAATAATAAAATGCTCAACTTTTAAATTTTTCAGTTATATCTTGAATTTCAAATGTAGCAATAAAATACTTAAAACCTTCAATTTTTTAATTATAGTTCAACGTTAATATTTCAGTCAATTTTATTGATGTGGCTTGCTATGTGTTTCAGAAACTTTAATTATTAATACAAGTCAACCAAAATTAACTCAACAAATGAAAATTAATGAAATGACGTCGTTGTTTCAAAATGACCTAAATCAGATTACGCAACCCCGATAAACTTACGCTTTGATTTCAATTTTTCTCTTCGTTTTCAGTTTGTTTTCTCGACGCCCTCACTCTTCGATTTTCAGATTATCCAGTCTCGAGCCCCTCACACTAAGGATCAGGAGAACGAACTAAAAATGAAGAGCTTATTAATACAGTAGGTTGTAATGCGATAGTAATTTAAGGCATTAGAAAAACAAATAGAAAATAAATAGTTGAGAGCATCGAAAAAAAACTGACAATATTAGGCTATAATTGAAGAAAATTGAAAGTTTAAGTATTTTATTGTTACTTTTTTAAGTTTGAGCTAAAATTAAAAAATTAAAAAAATTAAAGATTTTATTGCTACTTTTAAAATTCAGATTATAATTAAAAAAATTAACAAAAATTTAAGTTTTTTTTAAATAATTATCCTATTATTTTACCTCATGGTAAGTATATACTTCTAGATTGGAAACTCTATAAGCCCAATGCAGTTTTCCATTAACAATGTTTCAGGCTTTCTGGGTTTCCATTCCACTTAGATGCAATGTTTCCGAGAAAAGCCCAACCCTTTAGACTGACTTTGAGCTATGACAAATAAGCTTTTCAACATTAGGCTTGGCAATGGGCCACTAGACCTTAAAACTTGGAATAAAATTGATTAAATATATTTTTTAAAATTTTAAAAATTAAAAATAAATTTATTAAAGACAACCGATTCTATTGTAATAATTAAAGACAACCGGTTCGATTGTAAGAAAAATATATAATCATAACAAATTAGAAAAAGGGTCTAAATCCTAAGTGTAACGTTGCAATCATAATGTCTCCGAAGGAATGGTGTAAGTAGAAAGTAGGAAAGCTTATTTTTTATTTGTTTATTAATTCAAATTTCTCAAGTTGAAATAGTCATGATAATGGACCAGACTAGTTGGGTACACTCTCATTCTATCTTCTTATAAAGTAGTTTGATTTCGATTTAAAATTTAATTTTATCTAATTTGTGTAATTTAAATTTGTTTATATTACTTTAAAAAATTATTTTGATTTAAATTTTAAAACAATGTTAATTTTGTCTTAATTTTTAAACTTATGAATTAAAATAGGGTTAATTACTAAAAAAAGCGCAAACTTTTGTCAATTTTTTAATTATAATATGAACTTTAAAAAATAGAAATAAAATGTTCAAACTATCAATTTTTTCAATTATAGTCTAAATTTTAAAAAGTTGCAATAAAATACTCAAATTTTCTATTTTCTTTAATTCCAACCCAACGTTATTGTTGTTCGCCCCATGTTTTCAGCTCTTTGTTTTTTGTTTACTCTTCTAACGTCTCAAATTACTCTCGCATTATAGCATATTATACCAGTAAGCTCTTCGTTTTTTGTCTATTCTCTTGATGTCCTTAATATGAGGATATTGAGGCTGCGTAATCTGAAAATCGAAGAGTGAGGATGTTGAGAGAACAAACTAAAAACAAAGGAAAAAATGAAATTAAAGCGTAAAGTCATCGAAGCTGCATAATTTGATTTAGGTTATTTTAAAACAACGATGTCTTTTCATTAATTTTCATTTATTAAGTTAATTTTGGATAGCGTGTATCAATAGTTAAGGTTTCTGAAATACGTGATTAGTCATATCAGCAAAATTAACAAAAATACTAATATTGGACTAAAACTAAAAAAAATTGAAAGTTTAATTATTTTATTACTATTTTTTGAAATTCATGCTAGAATTAAAAATTGAAAATTAGGAAATTTTATTACTACTTTTTAAAATTCTAGCCATAATTCAATATTTTATTAAAACTTGGATTTTTTTGATAATTAACCCATTAAAATAATATCAATGTCATTTAAAAATTTAAAATGACATCATTTTAAGAAATAATTAAATTAGATTTATTTATTCAATTTTAGATTGGAACCAATCTCTCTTACTTAGATTTCACTCGAAACTAAAATTAAATTTAATCTATTTATTTTAAGGTGAGTGAGATCCAATCAATCTTATCGACTATATTTTATTATAATAACTTAAATAGTTATGGTAAGAGTCAATTTAATTTTATAAATATTAATTGAATCTCGTGCATATTTAAAAAATGGGACTGACCGTTATAAAAAATATTATGATCAGAATTAAAAAGTTTGATTTGAAATTAGAGTTTTGAATGAGCCAATTTAAATCTTTATTATTAATATTATTAGCTTAAGTTAAACGATAACCTTATCATGATTGGTCACGACAAGAGGACAACGACTTGGAGAGTCACAAAGTCAACAGATCTAAAAGCCAAAAAGATAAAAATAGAAGAAGGAAGGACCGGGTAATAAATAAAAAATAATTAATTAAAAGAAAAATATCTAATGGAAAAAGAATCCAGAATTGTCCTTTACTATTCACGGGCAGCCCGAAGCGGCGATCTCTAAAAAAATTGTAACGCAGAAAGGGGTCCTGCCCGTGCAGCCCGAAACAATGACTGAGAAATTACGGGCAGCCAGTCGGTCACTCACCCACACCCTCTGCTCTCTGCTCTCTCCTCTCTTCCTATGGGCGATATTTTTCTATATCTTGGGGTCTCTGTGTCTCTGCCATCACGATCCAACGGTCCACAATGAACGGAGCTTGCTATGCCTGTTCCTCCAGGTTTTAGAGCCTGAAACATCCAGATCTGCTCTCTCTGTGCTTGGATCTCCATACACGGTACGTATTTGCTCTGTAATTCTCGTGCTCGTCTCGATTCCTCTGTCTTTAGCGTTTCTTTACTCGCCTTTTCTTCAATCCAAGCTCTTATTCCGATTTCTCTAGACCGCCTGCGTTGTTCACTCCTGAATTAATGATTTTCACCCCCTGGTTCGGCTATTTCGCCGAGTTTCACCTCGTTTTGCTTAAATCGCGTGATTCCTACGCAAATTCAGTAGCAAAAATTGAAGTATATGCCTCATTTCATGGTTGATTTTTGAAAATTTTTGGCTCTAAAACTGGCTTCCGGCGAGTTTTCTGATCACTGAAAGCGGTTTCTTGTCTTATTCTCTTTATAGTAATTATTTTTTGAAAATATTAACTTTAGTTAATTCCTCTTTTGATTTTTTGTTTAATCTTCAAGACTAAAGAAAGAAAAGCAATGTTTGTTCTTGTTACCGTCTTCAGATCTGACGGCTGATACGGTCTTTTTGGCGAATGATCTAACGGTCAGAACTTGTTCTCCAATCTTGTGCAGGTCCTCTTTTTTCTACCTTAATTTTTCCTCTTTTAGCGTGCGCACATGGAGGTCAACCACGGTTCCACGATAGTTACGCTAAGTAACGGCAGGCTAACGTGCGCCGGGGAGGTACTGGCGGTTTTACTCGTTTCCTCTCTCGTCAAAGTTCAGGTGAGCTACTAAAAAAACAAAATCCCAAAATTACTTTGATTCCTTTCTTTTATTATTCTGGAGCATCTTAGCTTTGAAAAAAAAAATAGCTTTCCAGTTTTTTTTTTCAATTTTCATGATATCATACGCCGGATTTTCTTTTTGTGGTTGTTTTACGGGCGCTGAGGCTAACGTACGCGGTAGGTGGTGAGTGAAAGTTGGATAGGCTTGTTAGGAGTAGGAAGATACAGTCGTTGTACGAGTTCCGTGGGTTTTGGTTTTGTTTGTTTGCAATTATTGGCCAATAGATTGCGTTTGTGTTACGTGTCATGTTGTGATTGGGTGGTTGGGTGGACACCGGAAACTGGTGACCAGTTAGTCAAACGTTAAAACCAGTTCTGTCTTTTCCAGGGTACTTGGGAATATTCTGTTTCCATAGATATTTCTGAAACGAACCATCGTCACGCAGATCCTAGTCGACACGTGTTATTCTTTGTTCTGGTGCAAAGGCACGTGTCATGTTTATCACGAATGACTTTTTTCTTTTAGTATTTAAATTTTTAATTTTTAAAAATAATATCATTTAAGTTAAAATTTTATTTTATTAATATTTTTTGACTCGACTCATGATTTTTTTTCTTTATCAACATGATGTTTAAGTCTTTTCATATTCAAAATGCAAAATGCAATCACATATTTGATACTAAAGGATTAGAGTCTAACTGTTAGTCTTTATGTAACCTATTAATTATTTTAAAAAATATAAACAAGATAATGTTTTAACCTAAATTTTTAATTTTTTGAATATTTAATAAAAATTTTAAATATTGGACATTAAAATAATTAAAAAAAGGTTAGATTCATTATTCCAAGAACAAATCTAAACTTCGTGCCAACACAATTTCTTTTGGAGTCTACATGAATCAAGTGTTTGATAATGTCTTCTTCATTGGCCACTTTCTCCGTTGATCCATAAATTCATGGTTACGTATGATTTTGTGCTTAATGGTATTTTACGGTTTGTGACTGCTATGGAATCCATTTTATAAAAAATGGTTTCAGGAATCCATTACGGCATTGCTACTGAATCACATACCTAGAACAATCGGCGACAAAATGGAGAGTAATAATCACCCAGCTGACGCAGAAGCAGAAGATGGCGATGACGACGATGAGGGTGACGGGGATTTTGAAGAAGGCGAAGAAGATTTGTCATCCGAAGATGGCGGTGACCCCGGTAACAAACCGAACAACAATAAGAGCAACTCAAAGAAGGGGCCAGATGGTGGAGCTGGTGGGGCGGAAGAGAATGGGGGAGAGGAAGAGGAAGAGGAAGATGAAGAAGATGGTGACGATCAAGATGATGATGACAACGACGATGAGGATGACGATGACGACGACGACGACGATGGTGGTGAAGACGAGGATGAAGTTGAGGAGGTGGAAAACGAAGAAGATGAAGAGGAGGATGAAGAAGAGGAATCCCTGCAGCCTCCAAAGAAAAGGAAGAAGTGAGGTTGGAATGATCAGGCAGCAGCCTCTTAGGGGATGCTGTATCTATGTGAGTTTGTTACCTAACATTATATGATCCTTCTTAGACTATGTCAGGATTATGTAGGATGTTGCTGGTCTCTTAATTTCCCTTTCATGATTAGAGTACGCTAGAACAATGAGCTGCGGAAAAAACTTAAGGAAGATGTCATACTTATGATCTTAGCTACAATTTTAATTTCACAAATTCCTGGCTAAACTTATAAGATAGTATCATTTTTCTGATATTATTTGCAGTCATCTGTGCGAATTGTCAATGCCCTGATCTTCCATGCTTAGGATAATCATTGCACTTGATTCCTTGGATTCAATCATAGAAATTAATTGATTCAAAATATCTAATTTTTAATATTTTCTTAATGTAGTGCCAATTTTAAATTTTTTAAATCTAATTTTAGACGTATAGGATGTAATTATAACTTCCCTATTATTCATTTCTAAGAAACTTCTTAGGTTAAGAGATGGATGAAAGTATATCACCTTCTGCATCAACAGTGGAGCTTTTGTATTTTTTGAAATCTTTAAATTTATTTTTATCATGACAAGTAGCAACAAAAAAAAAGTCTCAACTTTTTTAAAACCGAAAACTAAATCGGCAAAATAAAAGATCAATTAGTATTAAATCGTCGTAAAATTAGTTAAAAATTAAATAAATTTGAAAAAATTAAAATAAATTTAATAAAAATTAATTATTTTATTTTATTTTATAAAAATAAATTAGTTTAAAAATATGATCAATTAATTAATTTAACAAAAAAATTATTAAAATAAATCGAGCTAAAAGATTAAGAAAAATTAACTTGTGTTAAAAAATAGAGAGAAAAAAGGCATGATCTGACATTGCGAATGTCATGAAAGCAAGCCAGAATTGCAACAGAAACAGATGGTCAGGCAATGACGAAGAAGATAAAAAGACTGCCAACCAGAAAAAAAAAAGAGTATATATAATGATCTACAAGCTGTAGTTCAGCTTGGTGAACTTGAAAAGATGAATCATAAGAAAACTGATGTATGTTCAAACTTCCCCAAGCATGATAATCTCCTGATACCAGAGTTGCATGAACATCACTGCTCAAGCTCAATCCGAAAACAATCTGCGAATACGAAACCACAGGTCACAGCAGTTAAGGAAACAAATGAAATCGGCCTCTCGAGCAAGGTGTCGTGTGGTAAAAACAGAGAAATCAGAGGTTCTGGAGTAAACCTTGCAAGCAAATAGCAAGTTGGAAATCCAGAAATGAAGAACGAGGTAGTGTGTCACGGTTATGAACAAATCAGAATTTAGAAGATAAAGGAAACCTTCAAAATAGAATAAGGTGGCTCTTGAACTGAACTTCAACTGATCATATTCAAGTTAAAATAACCGGAATTCAGAGAAGAAGCAATTTGCTTAAACAACAACTGAAATATCCTAGGCCCGAAATGCAAAAAACGTAAAAGGAAACATGATTCATCAAATGAATGACAAAAGTATGGAAAGCAGAGGCACAAATGCTGCATCATGAAATAGAAAAGGTATTATCAACATGAGAAACAGTCACTGGAAAATGAAGATGAGTTTAGTCAAATACATGAAATGAAGGAAGAGAAACATTGAAACAACGAAGGAAGTTTAAAGTAAATTCTTAGTAATGGAGATGACACCAATACTAAAAACACAAACAAACCTGTCCACAACAACAACAACCTCCAGTTTATGAAACATTGGAATGAGATCGATAAACTCACTCGGTTAAATAGATATAAGGGGAAAAGTATACCTGAGTCAAATTTGCTAACATCAACTGTTGCAAATGATTTCAATTCATATCAGATTGTATATCATCAACTATTTGCTTCCCAAATCAAAGAATGATCACAGCAGTTAATTACAGAGAGAAAGGTCAAAGTCCAATGCTTTGAGAACTCTTATCTTTGTTAGTTATTCCATAGATTCTATATATAACCATGAAAACCAGATAGTATTTAGCAGGTACAAAACCATGAAATCAACCATGCACAAATACACAGCATCAGAATCTCAAACAAATGAGAGCTATTACAAAAATCAAGTTTAAGTAACCCATACCATGTATAAGAAGAAGTCCCAGGAAATGATCCTCCTGCAGCCTGACGTCCCCGACCCATCCCTCCATGAACAATCTGTTCACCATGTGGATAAACTTGTCGGAAAGCCTGCCCTGTTCCATGTTTACCAACCATTGTCGGACTCATATCATACATCCCTGGAACCACACTCTGGTTCGCTGCACTTGCCATTCCCGGACTAATCATCCATCCACCACTACCACCGCCGCCACCAGCATTAGTAACAGCAGTACTAGGCTGTCCAAGCACTGGAACATATGCTGGATTAAGCTGACCAAATAATGCCAAATTCTGCGCTGCCGCCAACGCCGCCAGTACATTCTGTTGGGGCGGTTGTTGCGGTACCAACTGTTGCTGTTGTTGCTGTTGATATTGCTGTTCCGGCGCGTTAATAACCTTAGTGTTACTGTGAGACTTACTCTTCCCATCGGTGGCTATGGAGCAATGCAAAACCTGTCCTTCAAACATCTTGAAAGGCACCTCCAAAGCCTTTCTCGCTCCCTCCAAACTCTTATACACAAACAAAGCATAACCTTTTGATTTTCCCGTTTCCTTATCAAAACCTATCGGCCCACTCTCGATTTCTCCGAACTTGGCAAAGAAAGCTCTCAACTTCTCCTTACCAACACTCTGATGAACGTTGCTTACATATATCTTCCTCGCACCCACATCTTGATTATGATTATCTTTGGCTGAATTAGCATTATTACCCGGTGGTCCCAAGCACGCCAATTGGTAATTAACAACCCGGTTATTGATCTCCATCTTCGGATCCCTCAACGCTTTCAAAGCATCCTTTCGCGTCTTGAACACGACAAAACCGTAACCTTTAGCCCTGCCGCTTGCTTTGTCGGTCACAAGATTGCAATCCTCGATCTCTCCGAAGGTTTGGAAGGCGGAGAAGAGGCGGTCTGTTGTGGTGTCCCATGGAAGGCCGTGGACAAAGATTTTCCGGTGAGAAATATCCTTGTCTGCGAACTGATTAATGGCAGAGAAAAGAGAAGGGTTTGTTTGAGCTTCTATGGAGATAAGTTCGATGAGTTGGTCTTTGGTGAATGGTTCCAAGAGGGAAGTGAGATCTTCAATAGAATTCGAAGGTGGAGAAGGAGATTTGATCTTCTTGCTCTTTTTGATTTTGGGGTTTTGGTTCTTCTTCTTCTTCTTCTTCATTAGTTTGGGCTTTTTGTTAAGCTTCTCACTTGTATCCATTGGAGCTTAGGCCGTAAGCTTGTACGTGAAGAACAACCTCGTGCTAACGATACAAATGGAAAAGAAGAGAAAAGGAAAGGAAAACCGGGGTCGGTCGGGTTCTGGTTCAGTCGGGTTGAGCTATGAACAAGACGGCCCAAACTTAAAGGTAGATAATTGGTAACCCCTTTAGGCTTGCAAATAAGCCCTATCAGACCCCAAATCAACTGGTTCGACCTAGTTAAATTGGATTTCCGATCTAAGTTTGATTTTTTAATTTTTTTTTGAGTTTTGGAGATAGGTTATTTTTCAAATTTTAAATAAAAAAATAAAAAATAGACTGAATTAAATCCCATTAAACTTTGGTCAATCTATTCGTGATGACGCTCGAGCTAAAATTTTTGGACTGTCACTGTCAATTGATTAAAAAGTTTAACTGATTCGATCGATTTAATTATAAAAATTTTAAATCATCTAATTTTTAAGTTCAATAAGATTTATTTTAATCATTTTTATTATTAAAAATTAATCAATTAAATTTAAATTTAAGTTTTTATAAATTATAATAAATTAATTAAAAATTAAGTTTATTCAATTTAGAATTAATAAAACAAATTCAAATCGAAACTTAAATTTTGATTCAATTACTTAATTCGAGTTTTCAAGTCAAACCCATCATAATCTGCTTATGCATTAAATAAGTTTTAATATATATAACAGTCTCATATGATGTGTTTCAAATAAAATTAGGTTGAATGCAATGTTATTAATATTGTATCGAATTTAATATTAGATTTAGTTTTGACACACTATAATACTGATTACAGTATAATATTTATTAAGATATATAGTATATATTTTTTATTTAATTTTGACATTTTAATTGGACATATAATATGCTTGTAAATTGAATTTGCAGATTTTGTGGATTGATGAAATAAAAAAGATGAGGTAATTATGTGGTGGAATTAAAGTTGTGGTTATTTGATTGAAGTGAAATTTTTATTGTATTAAGGATTTGTGCATATTTCATAATAACGGTAGAAGTCTATCTCTAAGGTATGTAATTATCTGCATCTCTTATCTACTGCAGATCTATCTCTAGCATGAATCTTTTATGCCAAAAAAAAGGATAGCATGTGTTAATTGATTATTGAACAAATACTGCATAAATCTATCTTATTTGAGAATGGTATTGAGTGGGGTTGCATGTGCTAGTTGATTAAATAAAATATTGTGGCCATGTGCATGTCTCATTGGAAGTTACGATGAAGAGAAGTTACAGTGGTGTAGGCTCGGTATTATTTTTCAACAAAGTGATTAACGTCCTTTTTGTACCGGGGACAGTTCCTGTCTCAAAATGTGTGTACCAATTTTGTCCCATTTAATCTTAGTCATTTATTTGTGTGGATCTCACATAAATAGATGGTTAGGATTGAATGAGACATAATTAGTATACACATTTTGAAACAGAAGATTTCATGCCTTTTATATGAGCCATGAGTTTTGATTTGTTGATACATTGAAGATCTTGTCTGGTGAAGTGAGTACTGGCAATTAATTGAAGGAACGTCGTAAATTATTTTATGGGAAGAAATAGTAAGTTACGGTGAAGAGTTTCAGCTGTGTTATTTCAAGAAGATAAAATTTACAAGGAAGTCTTTCTTTTTATCTCAAGTAGATTATCGTTTTTTTCTAGTTATTTTAATCACTTGAGTTGTTAGTTTAATTATTTTTATTATCAAACAGTGTGCGAAAATTTTCTATTAAGGTTAGTACAAGACTGTCATACTATTGGGTGTGAAATTCTTTCACGGGAAGTGAGGTTGAGGGATAGTGTCAAGGGTTGAGTGATATCGGCTCAGTAAAACCTTGGTTAAATCTATTGTACTTCGATAAAAGTGATTAAGCTAGGTGAGGGCTCTGCAGACGTAGACAAGGTACGCAAACTGCGTTACCAAATTTTTTGTGTTTTTATTATTTCGATTTTACTTGTTTTTATTTTATTGATGTCAAAAAAGTTTGCGGAAAGTTTGTGAAATAATCAACCCTTTTGGTTTTTCAATATTAATTCTAAATACCGTTTCAAATAATTTTTAAAATTTATAAAATTACAAAATAATATCTTAGTATATTATATTATACAATATTTTTACTTCACTTTAACCAAATCCAAAGAAATCATAATAATATAAAATTGATATAACAATACTTATTTATTTTCGTTAATATTATTATTTATTGTTTATAAATCAAAATATATCTAATATCAAATATTATCTTTACATATTTCAATATAAAATAAATAATTTTAAAAATATGAAACATGATTATATTAAACTAACATGTTTAGTTAAGTCTAATGACATAAGATTTTATTTAATACACTATTATTTATATTTTATTATTTATTAAATAGATAATAGATAATCTTATAATATTATTTTTATTTATAAGTAATTATTTTTTATATAGGATAAATTTTAATTTTTTTCAATTTTAAATAGGGTGTAAAAGTGGTAACAAAATAACAATAAGAACTTGTAAAACATTAAGGTCGAAATAACACGTGTAGCCAACTCAATAATTCTTATATCTCAAAATACTTTTAATATCAAGATATATTTTGAATATGTAATTAATTTTTAAATTGTAGTTTTCATAGTATAATTAATTTTGAACTGTAATTTTTTATTATAATTGTGAAATTAGTTTTGAAATGTAGTTTGTAAGTACGTTATAATCAAATAAAAATTAATAATAATAATAATAATAATAATAATAATAATAATAATCATCATCATCATCATCATCATCATCATCATCATCATC
>JANTNU010000233.1:33166784-33177927 GCA_024752395.1 Erythroxylum havanense
TGTGTGTGTGAGCGCGTGCGCGTGTGGCTAAACGCTTTAATAACCGAATCATAAATTAAACCTATAAAACAAAATGCTTAGAATTTAATTGATTCAACTAGTATTAGACCATCATAAAACTAATTAAAGATTGAATAAAATTAAAAATTTGAAATATGATTAGAATTTTTTTTTCTTAATTGAAAACTTTAAAGTTTAATTAAAAAAATTATTAAATAAAAATTAATTATTTTATAAGAAATTATTAAGTATAAAAATAATGATTAATTGATAAATTAATCGATTTTTAGTAACATAAGTTATTAAAATATATCAAACCAAAAAGTTAGAAACCTAACTAAAATATTAACCGATTTAAGATTTTTATAGTTAAATCGATCGAATCCGTTAAATTTTTTAATCAGTATATATTCTAATTTTAAAATTAGTATTTCATCTCAATAATTACTTTTCAAGGGATGGCCTCGTTCTACGCGTTTATGGACACATACATATAAAATAACATCACGAACTCCTCCACTTCAGCTTAGATTCTAAGTTTTCCTTTTTATCAAAACCGTCAATGCCGCCCCCATTATCTGCTTATATCCGTGTGCTAACCGTTTAAATAATGCCAAATTGTTTAGTTTTGATTTGCAAAACCATTACTCTTTCTCTTACCCTTTGTTCACTACCTTCTCGTGAACCCTATTTCTCTCTATAAATACACACCATCACTTCCATTGAAGCTCTCAAGGTACCGTATATATTCTATAGTTTCATCTTTTGTTTCAAGTCGTATAAGTCAAGCTTTTCAAGCCATGTCGAGCATTGGAATGTCTTGTGCTAGAGTTTACTTGATGCAGAAGAACCTTGAGAAGAAGCTGAAGCAGAAAGAAATGGAGGAAGGAGGAGGAAGAGGGACAGTTGGGGTTGAGCAGACAGATAAGAACCCTAAAAATGTCGTCTCTACTACTACTAATACGAGGAAGAGCAATAAGGTTCATCCTGGTAACTTCACCTCCATAGCTGGGAAGCAATGAAATGCATGAATGGAATGGAAAATGGATCGATGGGTTGATCCATCCATCTGGTTATGGTTTACACAAATTCAACACTCTGGTTTGTACTTGTGTGTGTGAGGCCTTAGGTTTGTGTCTTATTCTAGTATGTGTTTGGTTTTTTCTTTTTGTGAATATGTGCCTTGGATGTATGGTGGATGAATTAGTATTGTAAATTTAAGGTTTTAAATTATGTATTATAAGTTGCATTACAATTATGAATAGAAGTTATAGACATAATTACTAATGAGAATGATAATATAGTAATTAAATTAAGGAGCAAAAGAGATACAAATTTTTTGTCTTTTAAGTAATAATATTTAAAATTTTAAAAATTATTTATATTTTTCAATTTTTCATTAAAATATCTTATATTAAAAAATAACAATAAAATACTCGTAATATGAATATCACCAATTAATTACTGTTTATATGATAATCTAATTTAACTCTTAAAATTGGCAATAACTAATTAAATCTGCTTCAAACAAAAAAATTATTATAACTATTTAAATTATTAAAATTTGGGTTGACTCATTAATTGTTATATAAGTATATTTTGTCATTACTTTATAATAAAAATGTTGAAAATTTGAAAACCACACAAATTTTTTGATAATTTTAAAGATTAATTAAATTTTTTTGAATTGCTTAAATCACGTAAATTCTTATCTCTTTTCTAAAGTTGATTTTAATTTATTAAAATTCCTATATCCAAATATACAATAAGTTAGTAATTAAATAAGATATTCTTATTAAATGATAAAAGATCATCTTTCATGGGATAGTGTCACAAGAGAACAAATTGGTCTCTCCAAGACAAGTGCTTGAAAAGAAGAAGGTCCTCCTCCTCCACTATCTTTAGAAACAAATTAAATTAAGAAAAGCCGTACTTATCATCATCAACTTTGTTAATCCATTTAATATCAGCAAATTAGGTTAAGCACTATGATTATATATTACTACTTGTCGTACTTTAATTTTCCGAAATTTATTTTCTATTAGTTAGCGATAAAATTACGTAATAATAATAAACCTCTCCAAATTTTATATTTAAATTTTTACTAAATTATTGTTATTCTTATTGTTAAGGTTTTACAAACCGGACTGGTCGGATTTAACCGATCAGTGGTTCGGTTCGGTTTTACCCAATAACCTCTCTGTATAAAAAGTTAAAAACTGACCGATTTAACATTTTTTCGGTCACACCGAACGGTCCGATCTGATTTTTAAAACCTTGCAAAATCCCTTCCTTTCTTTCATTAAAACTTTCGCATTTATAGAATTGTTGCGAAGAATATGTTCACTTAATTACTAAGCTAAATTCATAAAAATTATTGGTTTATAATATTTATTTCTTTTTGGATGCTTTGTCTTCCTAAATAAGGGAAGAAGAAGATAACTGTACTATAATCACATTGAAGACCAAATGACGCTATCATTTATTACAATATAAGTGCCTATAAGCATAATAATTTTTTTTTACATTAATATCATAATTTTACTACAAACATTATATAAATCATATTGTCATTTACGAACTGCTCAAGTCACATACTTCTTCTCAACATCCTTTATTTTATTTGAGTTGAAAAATCATAATCCCTCTTATTTTCGGTTACATGCAACACTACTACCCAGTGTTTTGAAACTCGGACCGGATCGGCCGATTCAACCAGTGACCGGTTGGTTATCTGGTTCTGGTGACTCCTAAAAATCTGTCCCTAATTGGACCAGTGCGAACCAGTGAGAGTCGATCAATTGACCGGTTAAAACGGGACTGGTTGAACCGGTTGGTCACTGGCTCAATAAATTCTTTTATTTTTATTTTTTGCTTTTTTTTTCTAAAACACATCACGTTTTTTATTTATATTTATTTATATTATTTGAACCGGTCAAATGAATTTTTTATTTATATTTATTTATATTATTTGGTATATTTTTCTATTTTTTAATATTATTAATATTATATATAATTAAATGTAATTATTGTATAATTATGACGTCAGACCGATTCTTCCGGTGGTCAAACCAGTCGAACCGATCGAACCAGTGACCAGTAAGGCTTCCGGTTCGACGTCTGGTCCGGATTTCAACACCTTGCTACTACCAATACGTATTTTAAAGTACATTGATGAAACTTACAAACATAAACATATTAAACTCCAAATTATGATCTGAATTATACTTTCATTAAATATTCATTATTTATAAATAAATATGAAAGAAATATACATACCTGGTTAGTTATAAATGTATTAATACCAAACTCTAGATCTTGGTCAATATTTCTTCTATAGGCAAAAGGTGTAAATTTAACTAATATTTCATAAAATTACAAGTTAATTTTTAATATTTTGAGACATTTAAATGAATTCTAACATTTGCAAACTGTTCAAATTTGACCGCAAAATTTTAAATAGAGTAAAGCTTTGTCAAAACGATTTATGAAGAAAGTGCATTTGTCATAACGAATGAATTAACAATATCTACTGATAGTCAGTTTATATCTTATTTTGATCATATTTAAGTTAAAATTATACTATATTACAAGTTTACAATTAAGAATAATTTCATACATTACTAATTTGTAATTTATTTTAATGTAGTAGAAGAAGCTGATGCAAATACTTTAGATGAAAACGTAGTTTATGAATCTTTAAATAGTATTGGAAAATTTGGAGCTTTTGATGATGATATAACACAACCTCCTTCAGAAATACAATTTTGATTTTTATATTTGTTTTAATATTTATATTAGACATATTTATTTATTATTAATTCATTATATAATAATAGCCATTGGTCTATTTTTATTTCAATAAAATATTTTATTTTTACTTATTTTTATAAGTTTTACTTCTTAATTATTATATACCGATTTTATAACGATTCACTACCGATTAAATTTCTAAATCTTAAACCTTTCCTTCGACCGGTTCGATATTTGGTCCGATTTTTAAAACATTGCTTATTGTAATTGTTGTATTTTAACTATACAAGCTTCTGTTGAAGAAATCACTCGTTTGATTTTTTTTTTATTTGTATTCATATTTGGAATAAAATTTGGCCGTATATTAGTTCTTTTTATGAACACCAATCAAAATTAGAACATGTGTTAAAATTGAAAATAAAGAAACCTTACAAATGTATTGAGAATTTCTAAGTTGGGATTGAATCAAAACTGGGATAATTGTTGAAAATGTTGCTCTTACCTTCGGCAAAGATCGAATGTTTATAGTGCTGAGGTGTTGACATCATACCCAAATCTCAAACCTCACGCAGCCAATCTATGGCTGGGATTTTGTATTCACATAGCCCTCCAAGTCTTCTAAGCCTTAATCTTTTATCCAATGAATGGAGACCATTTCAACTGAAACATTTTCTCGCAGGTAACAGCAATCAATGTGTAACGTGTGAACTATGATGCAAAAAAGTGTATATTATAGAGAGATGCAGAATTATGATACTGAGATTGACATCCTAGAAAGAAAGGTTCCACCATTTTAGGCTGGGAAAAAAGCGTTTTTCTGCAAATCCAAAGCCTACTCACATAGACAAATCCAGCGTTCAAATATGTTTTTAAGAAAACTAAAAAGTCACAACTTAAAACAGTCGAAGACCTAAGCTCACCAACAAGCAACATCTCTCTCGATTTGGATAAACCAATTCACTCCTATCCATCATTTATCTAACAAACTGGACATCCATGACAAATTCTTAAGACCAATTGCCTAGATAAGTAATAGCCTGATTCCCTACTATTTAGTGTTTCTTCCACGTTCTGCGAGCTTTGCTGCAACCTGCTCTTCAGACAAAGGAAGATAGTAGATCCGCGGGGTGGCTTTGGTCTTCTGGAAGAGATCGTCCAGCGTAACAATTGGAGGCTCGTGTTTCTCGGGCAGAGGAGGTGGTGGATGAGCAAACCTTTCCTTGGCAAGTGGTGGGTTAGACAGAGGTGGAGGTGGTGGAAGGACAGGTGGGGGTGGAAGTTGCTGCCTGGGTACCTGTTGACGGGGTGAGGGCTGCGGCTGCGGCTGCAAAGTTGGAGCAGCAGGGACACTAGGAGTTACAGGTGTCGCAGGTGACTGAGGAGGAGCCTCCACCCGCATCTTTACTTCTTGTGGGTCAACAAAGTCAGCCACCAGTAGGCGTCCACCATTGGGTGGCCATTGTAGGTTGTACACAGCATTTCGAGTTTCTATGGCTTCGTCCACAGATGAGTACTGCATCAACATAATTTCCCACGTCAATACAAATCTAGAGTGCCAAGCAGACTCATCGAAACACATAGATACTGACAACAATGGTGATCATATAGAAAAGGTCAAAGGTACCAAGTCCACAAATCTACCACAGCGCAGAGAGAGAGAAAGCTTACAGTAACATAGCAATGAGTTTTAATCTGATCCATCCAGAAACTGGTAAAAGTCCCAGTTTTTTCAAGAAGTTCTTGAACAGCTTTCAGGGTGAAAGGACGAACAAAACGATCAATCCTGAGAGAATTTGTCGGAGGCTTTTGTGATGGTGGAACTGAAAAGCACAAGAGATAGAGAGCCTTATTAGGTACTAAAACAACTTTTGCTCAAGTTCATTACAGTCAAGAAATAAATAACTCACCAACTCGCTCCTTGGGTGTATCCTCACTCACAGATGAGTTGGATCGAGAAAAGCTGCGCTGCATGGGTGTGGGCTGAACTGCACCTTTGGGCGTTGTGGTGGGTGTGAGATTGGTAGTTTCTGTTTCGGAAGTCTTGATGGTTTCAGAATTCCATCTGCGTTGCCTCTTTGATGGCTCATTTACAACATTTTCTTTATCTGTGAATAACATTCGGTCAAGTAAAAAGTTAGTACTTCAGAACCATATTCTTTGAACATTAAAAACAAGAGAAACCATCTCACTAACAAGAAACGGACGGGAAAAACTGGTAGGTAAAGTGGAAGAACAAGTAAATAGAATTAGCTTTAAACTTGTTGCATGACTTCAGGAAAAGAATACCCAATTCTTCCATGGCAATATACCAAAATTAGAAGTTGTCTGCTGGCAATAAGCCTAACGTCAAAGATGAAATTTAATGAACACATCAATTATAAAAACATATTTGCCACTAAAATGATCATCGCCTTGTCCAACTTATTAGTGATCATACAATAATTCAAAGACAATTAGGTAATAAATGCAAAATTCATATTTTGACATAGAAGTAAAACCATATCAGCAAATGAAACAAAAAGAAAATCAATAAAGCAGACAATATGAATTAGTAAAATTTGTAAGAATGAGGTTATGTGGGAAAGGAAATTCAATAATGCAGGCTCACCATTAAGCTTCCTTTTCTCTGTGGGCCCAGAAGAGCGAATCTTGTTCTCATCATGTACTTCTTTTTGCTCAGTAGATGAATCCTTTCCAACAATATCAGCAAGATTTTCCTCCTTCCCAGCAATTACTTCATTTTTCTCAGTCTTATCTCCAACTTCATCAGGATTATACTTTGAATCAATTTGCTTACTTTCCAATACATCATCCTCCATAGAATCATCACCAGAGCTTCTGTCTAAATTTAATTTTTCTGAGTCTATGATTTCTACAATATCATTTTTCTTGCTTATATCTGCATTTGAAGCATTGATGGTATCTTTATCTCCAACTGATGGCTTCTTCTCTTGTGGCTCTTCAACATCCATTGGATGTGATTCACCACCAACTGGGACAACATTATCCGATAATGGTTCCACAATCTCTGGTTTAACAACATCTAGTTCTAATTTGACATTATCAGCAATTATATTATCCTTTAGTTCTAGTTTTTCATTAATTGACACAGAATCAGTAGAAATAGAATCAGATTTTACTTGAAACCCTAAATTAGGGCTGACCTCAGATACCTGGTTTGTTGTGGTAGAAGTGTCATACATCGCATCCTCGTGTGCAGGCTTCATATCCTCCTTGTCCAGCAGGGACTTGGAAACCTCTTTCTCCATTTGGGGCTTCATATCCTCACCCTCCAGCTGGATCTTTGTATCCTTATCATCCTGCTGGAGCCTTGAATCATCAATCCCCAAAGTCTCCTGCGTTTCAGAACCATGTGCAATTTGACTACTTAATGTGCCATCAGAAGCCACATTCCCTTTAACTCCAATGCTGCTATCCAATGCAAACTCAGAAACCACATTCTGTGTAACAGTAGCACTGATCTCAACTGTGCTTTTGTTAGCTGCAAGCTCCCCTTCCACTGTATACGAATTAGTTCCACCATCCGTTACAATATCTTCTTGAACTTTGTATCCTTGATCCTCAGCTTCTAGACTATCATTGATGTCAATCTGAAAATCCTGGGCTGTACTATTATCAACCTTCTCTTTTTCATTAGCATCATCAACTACAACTTCAGCCTTCTTCCTAGCAACAGAAACCGGTTCAGATTGCTTTTCCGCACTTACATGCTGGGAATCCAAATTTATGCCATTTTCTGCATCCCTCGTAGCGTTTTCCCTCTCAATGCGAAGTGCTTCATCCAAGCGTTTTATTAGATCATCCTTCAAACCTTTAGTTGTTAGTTTCCTTTTCTTTAGCTCCTCCTTCAATTCTGTAACCTTCCACTGATCTATCGGTCGATTGTCTAGAATTGGGTATCGGGATGACATCTTTTCCAACTAATATCACCTTCACAATTCTGCAAACATCAAATGCAACTCAAATTTATCTACTTACAGAAACCATCTAAATCATGCAGACATTTTGGAGGATAGGCCGATAAAGGAAAAGATCATGATGAAATCAAATATGAGGTAATGATATGCTGAAACAACTAAAAGGTACACAACAATATTATTTGTCAATGGAAAGAGTATCTGCAAAATTATCTTTAAAACAAAATTGAATAAGTGGAAAATATATCATTGAAAACATATTCGAGGCAAAGAATGGACGAAAATTCCACAACTCATACACAACAATGACATCTTTTGCGCATGTAACAGGAATCAAACAAAAACCAAATGTCACGGCTTTAATGCTGGAAACCAATGATATTCTGTTCAAAGGCACATGATTTTACTTGATGTTCCATTTGGTTTACCAGATAAACACAAGTCATTCCACCAGAAAATGTCCCTTTTACCAGATAAACACACGTCCTTCCGCCAGAAAATATCCCTCCTTTAATGATATGTCAATACTTTCCATATTGAACAAAGCACTGTTACAGTACACATTTTGCAGACTTTCCCTTTTCCAAACAAGCGTAGATATAGAAACTTTTAGAAGTATTCACAACCGAGAGCAAGTTAAAATGACAAAAAAGAGTAAACTCGTTGAATCACCAGGTCCAACCAGAACAAACAGCCCAGCTATTACAGAAGAAACATCAAATCGCTAAAAAAAAATTATCCCCAAAATACACCACAAGGGAACAGAAACATTGAAATGAAAAGTAAAACCCAAAGTGTCAAATCGAGAAAAAGTGGTAGACCTGAATGTGCGATAATCCTCTGACGTCGATTCCAGGAAACTCACGCACCCACGACGACGACGAAAAGCTCGAGAACAGATTTTGTAAAAAGCCCTAAATTTCACAACACAAAACCCGACATTAGAGATCGATAAACCAAATGCCCGCGGAGTAAAATAAACTACAAAAAAACTGCCGCCCAGTGGATAATTTATTTCACAGCGAACCCCCAAATTCGACCCACTGGACCAAACACAATTTTTTTTCTTCCCTAAATTTCCTGGAAAAAAACGAAGACCAAAAACCAACTGAACCAAACAGACTACTGAGAAAGTGCGAAAAAACGCAAACGAAGGCTTCTTTATAAAGAGGAAATCACGAAAATGGAAGATCGAGGTACTGACAATTCCCAATCTTTTTGTCCGTTTGCGTTAACATTTGGGCGTTAGGGTTTTTTGGGTTTTGCCATTATATTTCGTTAAAATGTCGCCTCTGAATTAATAAATTAAAATAAATAAATAAATATTTATTTAATAATAATTTAAAATTTTTATAAATAAATATATTTTAAATTATTTAATATTTAATCGATTTTATAATTGTTTAATATTAATTAACTCTTTTGAAACTCAAATTTTGTTTTTGCAAACTTAATTTCTGATTTAATTTTTAAAATATTAATCAAACCATAAATTTAATAATTAGTATTATAACATAATTAATATTTTTTTAGTTTTATAATAATCAAAATTTTATATTATAAAAATGAAAATTTTATTTTATGTATAAAAGTATCTTATTAAATTGTTTATTTTAATATTAATTAAATATTTTGAATTAGAATAAAAATGAAAACATTCGAAGTAATTATATACAGAAGATAAAAAATATATTAACTAATTTAATTTAAATTGTATTTCAAAAATTAACATTAAAATTAATTATGTGTTAAAAAAATTTTAACACATCACCAACAGAAAAACATAAGATGTAATAAATAAATAAATAAATAAAACATTATTATTACCATCTTTTGTAGTCTCGACGCTAAGCTATTAGAGATCGGCTGTGTCTCTGTCAGTCATTTTATCGAACACTCGAAGCACTAATCTAATCTCACGTCCTCCTGTACGTTGCGGAGAAAAGCGATGTTTCGAAGGTATGCGCTCTGTATTAGGTTTTTCTAGTTGAGGTATGCAATTACAGCACCAATTGGTATTAGTTGAATATTTGTGGATTTGTAGGTCGATTTTGGACTTTGCGTCACGTCGATCGTTTAGGAAAATTCCGAGGCAGCCGACGTATCAGGCACGTCTTTCATAAGTATCTTAATAAATTTTGAAATTCTTAATCTCGGATTGGAACGTTGAGGGAATATTCATTGAATGCAGTTCTGTTTTAAAGCTGTTATTTTTTTCCGTGTTTTTGCGTTCTATCTCAGTTTTTGGATTGTGGGTTTTATTTGATTTAGAATGGGAGAGGAACTGGGTTTGTTGAGTTCCAGCTGATGGGAATGTGTTGTTATTAGCTTCTGCAGTTGGTCAATGCTTTTTGGTGATACTGATATTTAGTTTGCGGTTAATTCGAGCAGACACCGTCGTTCATTTATACAAAGAAACAATTTTCAACTTCCTCCGAGGGCAATGGATCCCCGAAAACTGGTTCTGAAGGTAAAACACCAGAAGCAAAGAGCAATTCAACAAATTTTGTATTGGGGAGTGCCATTTTTGCTGGAGTAGCTCTTTTAGCATATCAATCAGGCTATTTAGACAAAGTTGTTGGTAAAGATGAGCAGGGTTCTCATCATTCAGCTAAACTTGAAATTGACCATAAACAAGTAAAGGAAACTCAAGACTTGGGAGAGCAAGTGGTATCCACGACAAGTGAAGAACCTTCCAGAAAGATTGAAAGCCAAATAGATCTTCCTGGTGTTGCAACTGAAAAGAAGATTGAGACTCTTGTAGATCTTCCTCAAGTTGATACCAAGAAGGATGATGAAAGTCCTAAAGATTCGCCTCATGTTGAAGTCCAAATTGATGTTCCCCACCAGCAAGCTTTTGGCTTAACAGAAGACGGAAATCAAACTCATGTGGAAGTGGCATCTGATGTGAAAACAGAAGTTGAGGGAATTAATGTCCAGGAGAAACATAAATTGGAATCTTCTCATAACACAAGCACTGAAGCTAGTGTACCTGCAGAAAGCCCAGAGGCAAAAACTGATGTATATTCCAATGAGAATGTTCAAGTTAGACAAGTACAACAAGAGGCTAGCTCAGTTCCTGAAGATGATCTTGGACCCACTCAGCATGACACTGCAGAAAAGAGATCAGAGGTAATCTGACTGTTTGTGGATAATTTGGTGCATAAAATTGCATAGGAAAAGAAATAGAAAGGAGTATCTGGGCAAAAACTCTCAATATCAATTCTCGATTATAAAAGATGTAGTAACAATGAATCCAAACCGTATAACTATAGGAAAAGTCCTGACTGGACTTGAAACTAAGTCCCTTTTTTTTCCCCCAACAAAAGTTTTGCAAGATCTTGTATTTGATGATCCCAAACTAGAAGCCTTTGCGCAATTGATCCCTTTTTTAAGCTTGAAATAAATATAGGGAAATCATGGATTCCATTGTGTTTGCTATGTTGTTTGTA
>JANTNU010000233.1:33193015-33204110 GCA_024752395.1 Erythroxylum havanense
GTATCCTCTTCTCTGAAGGTTGTCAGTATTAAAAATCTTGACATATGATTCATGCTATAGAAAGCCTTTGTACTGTATTTTCAAGTTAATTACATCAAATTTGTTTTCTTTTGTCCATGGTTGTTCATGCAGAGTGATTTCGGTGAAGATAGCAGCATATGGATTTTTGCACTACTGCTGGCGATCCTCTTTCAAGACAGAGATATTATACGAGCACATGCAACGATGAAAGCTATACCAATACTTTCAAACTTGTTGAAATCAGAAGAGTCTGCAAACAGATATTTTGCTGCACAAGCAATAGCAAGTCTGGTGTGTAATGGTAGTAGGGGAACTCTTTTATCTGTTGCAAATTCTGGTGCAGCTGGTGGTCTTATCTCCTTACTTGGCTGTGCTGATGGGGATATATGTGACCTTCTTGAGCTGTCAGAGGAGTTTTCTCTCGCGCGATATCCTGATCAAGTTGCTCTTGAGAGGTTGTTCAGAGTTGAAGACATAAGGGTTGGTGCAACTTCCCGAAAAGCAATTCCTGCCCTTGTTGATCTACTTAAGCCTATTCCTGATCGTCCTGGTGCACCTTTTCTAGCATTAGGACTTTTGACTCAGCTTGCAAAAGATTGTCAGCCAAACAAGAATGTAATGGTAGAATCAGGGGCTTTGGAAGCACTAACCAAGTATCTTTCTCTTGGTCCTCAAGATGCAACTGAAGAAGCTGCAACTGATCTTTTAGGAATCCTATTTGGCAATGCTGAAATTCGAAGACATGAAGCTGCCTTTGGAGCTGTCAGTCAACTTGTTGCAGTTTTGCGCTTGGGTGGAAGAGGTGCAAGGCACAGTGCTGCTAAAGCATTGGAAAGCCTTTTTTCAGCAGACCACATTAGGAATGCAGACACTGCCAGACAAGCTGTCCAGCCCTTAGTTGAAATTCTTAATACTGGTCTGGAGAAAGAGCAGCATGCTGCTATTGCTGCATTGGTCAGGTTATTAAGTGAAAACCCATCACGAGCCCTTGCAGTTGCAGATGTTGAAATGAATGCAGTAGATGTGCTTTGCAAGATCCTCTCATCAAATTGTTCAATGGACCTGAAGGGGGATGCTGCAGAATTGTGTGGTGTACTATTTGGAAATACGAGAATAAGGTCAACGCTTGGAGCTGCACGCTGTGTTGAGCCGCTGGTCTCTCTCCTTGTGACTGAGTATAGTCCTGCTCAACATTCAGTGGTCCGTGCACTAGACAAACTTGTTGATGATGAACAACTGGCTGAGTTAGTTGCAGCTCATGGCGCGGTAGTTCCTCTTGTTGCTCTCCTATATGGTAGAAATTATATGCTTCATGAATCTATTTCTAGAGCACTTGTGAAGTTGGGGAAAGACAGGCCAGCTTGCAAAATGGAAATGGTAAATGCTGGAGTGATTGAAAGTATACTTGATATCCTCCATGAAGCACCAGATTATCTCTGTGCTGCATTTTCAGAATTGCTCAGAATATTGACCAATAATGCCAGCATTGCAAAAGGACCATCTGCTGCTAAAGTGGTTGAGCCCCTTTTCCTCCTTCTGACAAGGCCTGAAATTGGCCCTGACGGGCAGCATAGTGCATTACAGGTTCTTGTCAATATATTGGAGCATCCACAATGCCGTGCTGACTATACCCTCACTTCTCACCAAGTCATTGAGCCACTTATCCCCATGCTTGATTCCCCTGCTCCAGCAGTGCAACAGTTGGCAGCTGAGCTTCTCTCACATTTACTTTTAGAAGAACATCTTCAGAAGGATTCGGTGACTCAACAAGTGATTGGTCCCCTCGTAAGAGTTCTTGGTTCTGGCATACACATCTTGCAGCAAAGAGCTGTTAAGGCTCTTGTTAGCATTGCACTAATATGGCCAAATGAGATTGCCAAGGAAGGTGGTGTTGGTGAGCTGTCAAAAGTGATATTGCAAGCTGATCCTTCTCTCCCTCATACATTGTGGGAATCTGCTGCTTCGGTCTTAAGTAGCATTCTTCAGTTTAGTTCTGAATTCTATTTGGAGGTGCCAGTTGCTGTATTGGTAAGATTGCTACGGTCTGGAATGGAGACCAATGTTATTGGGGCATTGAATGCTCTTCTGGTATTAGAAAGTGATGATGGAGCCAGTGCTGAAGCAATGGCTGAGAGTGGTGCCATAGAGGCTCTTTTGGAACTTTTAAGAAGTCATCAATGTGAGGAAACAGCAGCGAGGCTTCTGGAAGTGTTACTCAACAACGTGAAAATCAGAGAATCAAAAGCAACCAAATCTGCAATCTTGCCACTCTCCCAGTACCTATTGGATCCGCAAACCCAAGCTCAGCAAGCAAGATTGTTGGCCACATTGGCTCTTGGAGACTTGTTCCAGAATGAGAGTCTGGCTCGAAGTTCTGATGCAGTTTCAGCTTGTCGTGCTCTTGTCAATGTACTCGAAGAGCAACCTACAGAGGAAATGAAAGTTGTAGCAATATGTGCTTTGCAAAATCTTGTTATGTACAGCCGCTCCAATAAAAGAGCAGTTGCAGAGGCTGGTGGCGTTCAGGTTGTCTTGGACCTCATAGGCTCAAGTGATCCAGATACATCTGTCCAGGCTGCAATGTTTATAAAACTTCTCTTCTCTAATCATACTATTCAAGAGTATGCTTCCAGTGAAACTGTCAGAGCCATAACTGGTAAGCATATCAATGTTCTGCGAGTGAGTTTGTCAACTTTCAGGCATCAAGTTGATCATTTTTTATTTTTGACATCTTGCATTACTAACTTATTGGGATTTGTCATGGAATTCTTGCTTGAGATTGACTCTTCAAAGGTCTTTTAAATGTGTGTTTAACTTGTCCTCTAAGTTTTGAGATTATTTTGGTAAAAGAAATTGTCTTGTTTGTTTTCCTAGCTTATCAGAGACCACAAAAACAAAGATAGTTTTATGATTCGTATGGAGGGGATGCATAGATTTCTGTATTGAGATCAATTACTAATTGGATTCTCCAATGATTATCCGTTTGGTCATGCAGCTGCTATTGAAAAAGATCTATGGGCCACCGGAACAGTGAATGAGGAATATCTGAAAGCACTGAATTCTCTCTTCAGTAACTTCCCTCGCTTGAGAGCCACGGAACCAGCTACACTCAGTATACCTCATCTGGTAACATCTCTCAAGACAGGCTCAGAAGCAACTCAAGAAGCTGCCTTGGATGCACTTTTCCTTCTTAGACAAGCTTGGTCAGCCTGTCCGGCCGAAGTTTCTAGATCTCAATCCATTGCCGCTGCAGATGCAATTCCATTGTTGCAGTACTTGATACAGTCTGGACCGCCGCGGTTTCAGGAGAAGGCTGAATTTCTCCTCCAATGTTTGCCAGGAACACTGGCGGTCATCATCAAACGTGGAAATAACATGAAACAGTCAGTAGGAAATCCAAGTGTGTTTTGCAAGCTTACCCTGGGCAACACACCGCCGAGGCAAACAAAGGTAACAGACTATGTTCACTTTCAATATCCTTGAATTTCAATTGTGTTCCAAAGGAGGGGAATTCTCTTTCCAATCTCATTATTTTCTGCAAAGTGAAACTGGGAAATGCCTGAACTACTTGTCCTTACTATGTTGATCCATGTCTGTACTTCTCAGGTTATATCAACTGGTCCTAATCCAGAGTGGGATGAGAGCTTTGCTTGGACCTTTGAGAGTCCTCCAAAAGGCCAGAAGCTACACATTTCTTGCAAAAATAAAAGCAAAATGGGAAAGGTAAAGATCAATTGGAACTCTTTTTTCATAGACTAAGGATTGAAGTCGATAAATGTGTTCTTAATCTTTGATGAATTTCTGTTACAAACTTATCTCTTCCGATCCAATGACAGAGCTCTTTTGGCAAAGTAACAATCCAAATTGATCGGGTTGTAATGCTAGGGCACGTCGCCGGGGAGTACACTCTGTTGCCAGAAAGCAAAAGTGGACCCTCCAGAAACCTGGAAATTGAATTCCAGTGGTCTAACAAGTAATTACTGTTCAGGAAAATAACAATCACCACTTCTGCAAATTGAAATTTTTAGGGGCTGGAGCATACATGTCAATATATATTTCTTTCCCTACAGTGTAAATATTTTTGCCAGAGATCTCCATATGTTCTTGTAGATGTTTTGAGGATGTTGTGAAATAGTCATTTGTCAAAACCCATTTTTTGGTACCCTGGATTCTTTTCTTTTTCTTTTTAATTTCCTGGAAAGAACATGAACAGTCAAAGCTCTCTGTAATTTTTGTACCAATAGTTGTGTGCTTGTCAATCTGAGTTATAATGATAATGTTGCTTTCTGGATCAAATTTGGACACATTTTACTCGTATTGTTTACTTCTCGTCATGCAAATTCTCTGCATTATCATTTCAATTGCATAGTATATACATTTGTGTATGTATAAGCATGTAAAACTTTGTCAATTACCTGGAAAACTTGATTGCAGCACAGAATTTTCACAAGTGACACTGCCCTTTAATGCAACTTTTCACCAAACTTTCGGATAAAAGTAGGGATGACAATAAGTTGAATCGGGTAGATTCGACAAGAGGGTGTGTGCATTGCACTGAGTCACAGGGAATCCACAGGAGTAGACCACTACACCCACCAGAATCCAATGCAAGCAGAAGTGAAAAGTTGCTTTTATGATCTTTTTCCTTTTACATTAGGAGAATCTGCATACATTAAATAAACTATCAAATATATGTAATAATTCATAAATTATATATTTTAATAACTTAAATTAAAGTGACACAGTCACTATAATAATTTTTTTTAATTTTCACAAGTAACTAATAATGAAAATTAAATTTATTATTTGAGCTAAATATCATATTCTGAATTAATTTGGTTCGACTCGAAGTTAATAATTAAAATATGATGTTATGATTAGACCTAAAAAATTAATTTGAGGCTCTGGTTAATATTTATTATCATTAAAATCAATTGAGCTTTCGTTGAAGCTTAGAGTTTGGAAAGATTTAAGGATACTCGATTTTATCACTATTTAATAAAGAGGTTATTTTTAATAAATTCGCATATAATGTGTCTTGAAAAAACTCTAAAATTACATATCTTGGACAATATTATTTTATAAAAAATTTAAAATAACGTTGTAATTTTTAGAGGTCCGACTCAATTCAACTCAACCCAATATGGTACATGAACCTTATGTCACTTTTGTCTTGTTTTTCTTTTTACCTTTTAGTTGTATGCCACCATTTGCCGACCACCACTTTAATAATGAATCCTAAGCAATGCACTTGAATGCTTGTGGAACACTTGTTTGATAGAGGGAGAGGGACCAGAAAGTTGAGAGTTAAAAAGAGTATAACTTAAGCTTGTCAATGGTAAATCCAATTTTGGGGTCTCGAGAGAGCAGGAAATAATACTTTTCACTAACAAAAACACCACTTTGTCCCTTAGCCACAAAGCTCTTACGTGTACACCCGCTCTTTCTCTCTTCCGATCCCTTATGGCAGAGGCTGGATCTCTGCTTCTAGTGCTAATTGCTGCTTATCTGGTGGAGGGAAGTTTGGAAATGAGCTTCTCCTCCCGCCTGATTCACCGCTTCTCCGACGAGGCGAAGTCACTCAGGGTTTTGGGTGGCGGCGCGTGGCCGGAGAAGAAGAGCGTGGAGTATTACAGGATGCTTATGAGCAGTGACTTGCAGAGACAGAAGATGAAGCTGGGACCAACTTATCAGTCTCTTTTCCCTTCTCAAGGCAGCAAAACTATGTCTCTTGGCAACAACTTTGGATGGTGAAATTCAACAAACAATCATAAAAGCTTCAATCTTTTTGTTCTTTTATGCTTTTTTAGTATACATGGGTTTTCTCTTTTCTGTTTTGCAGGTTGCACTATACTTGGATTGATATAGGGACACCCAAAACTTCTTTTCTGGTTGCATTGGATGCTGGGAGTGATCTACTATGGCTTCCTTGCGACTGTGTGCAATGTGCACCCCTTTCTGCTAGCTACTATAACACGCTGGTACCCCATTCTTTCCTCTCCGAACTTGTTTTCTGCCTAACTTTATTCTTTTTGTGCCTCAATTTTGTCTGAAATTGAGAGTGATGATCAGTGAAAGCTCTATGCTAAGTTGATTTATACTTCAAAATGGACATCTTAGTGTGCCATGAGCTATTAATAGGCTAGAATATGACGTCTTTTCTATTGTTTAACACCCCCTTTTGGTCAGAAAAGAAAAAAAGATGTGAACTTTAAAGGATTAGTGCCATTGTTAAATTACGGGAACGGGTTTAGCGCTTATTTCCGATGATTGATTTGGCAGGTGCTCCGTCGTGTTTGGAGCATCTATTCTGCAGGACAGAGATCTAAGTGAATATAGTCCTTCTCACTCAAGCACCAGCAAGCATCTATCTTGCAGCCATGAGTTATGTGCGCTGGGTTCAAAGTGCCAAAGCCCAAACCTACCTTGCCCTTACACAATCGATTATTATGCTGATAATACGTCAAGTTCTGGATTACTGGTTGAGGACTTGATACATCTTGTATCAAAAAGTGACTTTGTGAAAACCTCTGTCCAGGCTTCAGTGATCATTGGGTGTGTTTCACTCCTGCCTCATTATAATTTTGAGACAAAGTTTCGATAATATATTTAGAAAGTTTACCAAAGGAGCAAAGAAGTTATTTCCTTCTAGTCTTTAATTTTTTCATTAGTTACCCATCTTTAGTTATCTGTTGACAGATGTGGCATGAGGCAAAGTGGTGGTTACCTGGATGGAGTTGCTCCTGATGGACTGATGGGTTTGGGACTTAGTGCAGTTTCAGTGCCAAGTTTTCTTGCTAAAGCAGGGTTGGTCAGGAACTCTTTCTCGTTGTGCTTTGATGAGGATGACTCTGGGAGAATTCTTTTCGGTGATCTGGGGCCAGCTATTCAGCAATCTACTCCATTTCTGACCTTAAATGAGAATTAGTATGAATGGTGTTTTACATGTTTACATGGTTTTAATCAGTGCAAGCTTTTTGGCTAATTTGATTTTTCCTCAAGATGCTTAAAGTTCTGATCTTCATAAGGTTATCTGATTCAGTTCAACATACATTGTTGGGGTGGAGGCCTGTTGTGTTACCAATTCTTGTCCTGAGCGGACAAGCTTCAGAGCACTGATCGATAGCGGCTCATCATTTACGTTTCTACCTAATGACATATATGAAAGAATTGCCGAGGAGGTACTGAAATAACATTCAACTAAACATGTGGAGTGATTATGTAACTGCCTAATATTACATACTGAATTTAACAGTTTGACAAACAAGTGAATGCTACAATCTCTAGTTTTCAAGGCTATCCATGGAAGTATTGCTACAAGTCGAGGTGACTTTTCTCGACATAAAAAGCATCACTAGAGTTTCTTCCCTTCAACCCTTCTGTTCTCTACTTTTCTGAAAATAAAAAAGGGAACCGGCTCTGTTTTTTCTCTCTGCACTTGGCTTCTTTTGTATGCATCTGTCATACCGTCTAACATTAAGATGAATCTTTGTTAACAGTTCGGAGAACTTGCCCAATATTCCCACGGTGAAGCTCATGTTCCCGCTAAACAATACCTTTATTGTTCAGAATCCCATTTTTGTGATTTATGGCATGGAGGTAAGAGATAGCGGAGTTCAATGTGGTGATTAAAGTTGTTCTTATCTTTCCTTCTAGTAATAATGATTCTCTAGGTTATCATGGTTGTAACATCGTCTAATGACTTGGGTTGAAATGTTATGTTCAAAATCATGGTTAAGAAGACATAGTAGAGATTATGGCATCAGATTTAAAAGGTTGACTAATCTTCTAAAACCATTTTGGAGCATATCCATGAAGTAATTTGTAGATGGTTTGTATCTGAATGGGTAACCTACTTTCGGATACAGGTTTACCGGTTTATATGACTGTCTAGCATGTCATAGGTTTGGTTATTCCCCATCCTGGTGGCAGTGATACTGAAATAGTTAATCGAACAACGAGGGTTGCTGGTGTATGCGAATCTAAAGTGTAATGGCCTTACTGTGCAGGGAATGGCAGGGTTTTGTTTGGCTATTCAGCCAGCTGATGGAGATATTGGCACGATTGGAGGTAATCATGCTAACTTTTCGGTTCCCACACTGATCCTTCCTCGAACTCAATCTGTGCCTCACGTACTTCATTCTTATGAGAAAATCTCGTGCAGAAAATTTTATGACTGGATATCGAGTTGTGTTTGATCGGGAAAATCTGAAGTTAAGATGGTCACATTCTACTTGTGAGTTCAAAATCCTCTTCCTTTTTCACTCCAAGTTGGAGATCAGGGGAAACAATACTTTACTGTCAATTTCACCAATCAATCCACTTGTGCAGGTGACGGAAATGACGATAGAAGTATGCCCCTTGCTCCCAACGGGACAACCGTAAACCCATTGCCGACAAATGAGCAGCAAAGAACTCCTGGAGGGCATGCAGTCCCACCCGCCGTTGCCGGAAGAGCTCCCTCCAAACCATCGGCTGCAGCAGACCTACTCGTTTCATCCCAGTTTTATTGCAGAAAGCTGTTGCCACTGCTTCTCCTACGTCAACTTGTTCAGTCTATGTAAGTAAATACTATAGGTTTCCCTCTTAGAGATGGAAGTTGTGATTTTTATAGCTGTCCCTGTACGAAGCCAACCCCTCTCATCTATATATATATAATATATATATGCACACAATGTATGTGGGACTGTTTTGTTCTTCCAATGGCCGCCATTTTTCCCCTCTTCTTCAGGCCATTTGGTTGATTAGGACTGTAAGGATATGTATTAGTTTCTCTTTTGGTTTAATCAATATTCCTTTATTCTTTTCTGTTCAATGCCTAGTCCTCCAACTCAGTTGATAAATTATGCAACTTCAAGCAATGCACTCTAGTTGTCGATAACTGGATTCTACCATATATGTTCATATACATTGATCAAGTAGAACAAGCATACTTAAATTTAATAATGCTTTGTATTTTCGTGTATAAAATAGTAATGTTTTAAAAACCGAATTAATTAAAGCTTAAAAGGTTCCATCGGTATCAAATCGTGATAAAATCAGCCAAAATTTTAATTAAAAAATTTAAAATATAATTGAAAAAGTGGTCAAACCTATTTAAGAATTTAAAATTTAATAAAAATTTTATTTATTTATTTATTTTGTTTTATAAAAATTTATTAATTTATTAAAATTGACCTATTAATTAATAAGTTTTTAATAATAAGATCGTGATAAAATCGGTATTAGATCGTGATAAAATCGGCTAAAATTTTAATAAAATTAAAGAATTTAAAATATGATTAAAAATGTGGTCTTACCTATTTAAGAATTTAAAATTTAATCACAAAAAATTATTTATTTATTTTTATTTATAAAATTTTATTAATTCATTAAAATTGATTAATTAATTAATAAGTTGTTAACAACAAAAGTTACAAAAGTAAATTGAATTGAAAAGTTAAACGATTAAGGTTTTTACGGTTGAATCAACCGATCGGCTAAATTTTTAATTATTATAAAATAGTAAAAATAGATTGTTAAACTTCATATTGGTAAAGAGATAGAGCCCTTATTGATAAGGATTATAAATTAAACAAACGTTTGAAAATTTAAATTGAAAAAAATATATACATATTCTTAAAGATAAAATTTTTATATGCTAAATCTTAATAAATTGAGATAAAGATAAATTTTAATATATTTTAATTATAATAAGAGATTAGACTTTAACTGTATAAAAATTAAGATATTATTTTATAATTAAAAAATATTTTAAAAATATTTGGTATTTGACATTTAGTGTTTACTGTTTAGTATTTAATATTATACTATATTAAAAATTAACACTACTTTTTTTGATATATTATATCACAGCGTCGTTAATATTGTTTAATTTCATTAGTCTTCGATATTCCTATAGAATACTTTTTTATTTTTTATTTTTTGATGAGGAAAACCGCAAATTTACTATTTTTAATAGTATTTTATATGAATTATTAAGAATGTGTAAGAACTTATTAATTATATATTAAATAAATTACTTAATAAAATAATAATTTACAGTTAACTAACGGACTCAATTGAAAATTTAATAGAACTATGAGAAAACCTTATCCATTCATTCTTGGTAGAATATTGAAACTCTTTCTCGACGAGCCAGGGCATTCCTAAAGATTGACAATTGGGCGTGGATTAGCTTGAAATTAGCCAAATTAGCTCTTCAGTTTGGCTTTGACTCCGGCTTGACTTGACTCGAGTTTGGCTTAGCTTGAAATTAGGTCTTCAGTTGGGGTTTGACTCAGGCTTGACCTGATTCAAGGCTTGACACGCATAAAAAAAATTTTATTTTTATTTTTTAACTTAAAATTAGTTTAAGTCAGACCTCAATAATAACAGTTAAGTTTAAATTTGGTCTGACTCTTTAGATCTAATAATAATATGTAACATCCCACTCTCATATGATATACACGTGCGTTCATCGGATACAAGTGTACATGTCTGACAGAAATGATATATTAATTATCTCACCTTCATTGTACATAACATGATATCATAAACTAAAGCATCAATCACATAATTGCTAAAATCTAAAATGTTATCATATTACATCAAAAATCACAATTTACATTGTTTCATATAATACAATATCATCAATATTTATACAACATTGTCCTATGAACATAAACAACTCAGTACACACCGAATATTATAAACTTAAAAGAAACAACTATGTCTTCGATCTCAGCTAACCGACCTTTGAGCCAAATCTGACTGTAACAGTTGCACAAAATATGCTTCTACGGAGTCTTAGAAGCTAGGTCGTCTTACTCTCGAACCTGAAAAGCAATGGTGCAATTTTGATGAGTTTTACGAATTCAACGGAGTAACCATCCTCGATGGTTCACTTATGTCATAAAACAAAATCAATTATAGTAAGTAATTGTTAGGCCCTGAATTTTTTTATGATGATATTAAGCATGAATTGTGGTAATTATGCGATTTTGCCTTAGTTTGAGTAAATTGAGAAGATTATTGGATAATTAAGGTTTAATTGTGGCTAAGTAAGAATTAAAAGGGTAAAAAGTTTATGAGG
>JANTNU010000233.1:33264604-33277737 GCA_024752395.1 Erythroxylum havanense
AGCTCATAGCTGCGTTAATCCGATCATCCACGATTTTCTCTAGGGCTTCGGTTGGGTGGTGATCGGTCGTCATGCTGATCTTTCGCGCAGCTTGTCGTGCAGACGGCTGCTGTTGTGCCGGCTGAGAATGCAAAATCTGGTGGATCAATAGATCAGCTGCTTCCTCAATCTGTTTTCAGGTCAGGGTGGTGTGTATAGCCGGAGGAGGATCTGCACCCGATCAGTGTTGGAGATTCGGGCGCGTATTGAGTGCAGCGTTATCCTCTAAGGCTACGCTCTGTTCTTCTTGTTCCAAGTTCTGAGGTTGCGGTTGATCGTTAGGATCTGATGATTCCGTGCGGGAAACATGTGGTGTAGGCGACAGAGTCGCAGGTAGCTGCAAACCTATGCGGTGCATCGCCAGAGCCGCGACAGCGGCTATATCAAGATTCGTCGCCGCCGCCTGACTGATCTGTGTGTTTCTGGACGTGGTGCCCGGAAGTCGGGCCCCACGGTGGGCGTCAATTGGTTCTGCCGGATTTTGGCTGAACTGCACGTTGCCGTTTGGATCCATAAGTCGACTGCTTTCTGTGATGAATCCGACGTGAAAATACCTGCAAAACAAAGAAGGCTTGTCGAGAGTTGTATCCCGATTAGCCCCTCCGACGCTTAAGTCAGTCTTTTGGTGAAAGTGGGATCACTGTGAAAGCTGAGAGAACTAGGTTATGATTGTGCGTACCTTTGTTACGATGAAATTATACCTTATATATGGGATGGACGCTAGGGTTAAGTCTTTACGTGTGCGTGAGAGTCTCTTACATGCGGACGGGCTGAGAAGAGCATGGATCGGGCTTGGGCCTGTCATAGCCATTGAGTACGAGACTTGTTCTATAAAAAATGGACCGATCGGCCAATGGATTATCTTGACTGGATCCGGGCCCTGCACGGCCGACCCGACTAAAATAGTTAAGATGTTGTTGGAACAGGGGACATAGGAAAAAAGGATACAGAAGATTTGAAGTTATTTACAGAAGATTTAAAACTATAAAATAGCTTCGAATCTTCTGTACCCTTTTTTTTGTGCCCGCATATTTCAAATAACATCTAACCATATAATAATTAAGAGAGAGCAAATTTAAATAGGTGAAATATTGTTAGAACGGAAGACACCGGAAAAAGGGTAAAGAAAAATTGAAGCAATAACATTTACAGAGATTCATTGGAAACATAAATGTTATTATGTTTTTTTTTTCTGTTGATCAACATACCATATGACCATGGCCGCCCAGAAGTATCCATCCAAATTAGCGTAGAGACCTGATTTGTTAACCAGCTATAATTTGACTTAAAACTTAGTTAATCCCCGTGTTGACCTAGAAACATGACAAAGGTTGAAGTTGTCAAAAACCTTAAATTGATTGCTTAAATGAGTCATTTTTTACTTTATTCTTAATTATATGATTGAGATCAGTGGAAAATCTATTTATTGAACACTATAAATTCGGTTAATGAGTTATTTTTTTTATTTATTTGATTAAAAAAATTTAAATTTACATTACTTTTTTCATAAATCAATTTAAAATCAGTCAAAATTTTTTATTAAATTGTAAAAAATTAGTTCACCAATACTCAATTCCAAATCAATTGAAAAGGCTCTGTAAAATGATTGAAATATCTCATCTCACATGTTCTTTAATACATCATACATTCAAGCTCCTACACTCGATTTTTAGTGTATAAGATTCACATAAAAAAAGGTGAAAAGTGGATGCCGGTCAACTATGCAACCTTACAAACAATTAACGAATGGGAAGAAGAGCGTACAATGATAATAACAATAATGGTATATAGTCAAAGCCGGCCGCCATTTACACCTTCCTCACTGATCGCTGATGAGATCGTCTTCTCAATCCTTCAAGTTGCTTCTCCCACACAGCTTTTGGGAACACATTTTTCTTATATCTGTCCCATTCCAACATATAATCATCGTAAATTCGACGTGAAACCGGATCGGACAATGTTTCATAAGCCTCTCGAACCTCGACGAATCGCTTGGTGGACTCTTCCTTCAACGAAGGAGGGCAAACGTCAGGGTGGTAGAGCAGTGCCATGCTTTTATATGCCTTCTTTATCTCATCAAACCCTACACTCCTGGACCTTAGAGAAAGAACTTCATAGAAATTTGTCTTCTTCTCGAGCATTACCACATGATGATGAGCCCTACAATAAAGGTTATTGTGAGCTTCTTGCCTTGACCTTACTCTTGGACCCATTTTTGCCACATTGCAATTCAATTGCAGGGACATCTCCATTTTAGTATAAGAGGAAGAGATCAGAGAGAGAGATGAAGAAAAAACAGTCCTTTGGTTGCATTCTGAGCTTGATTTATAAGCATGATGAAGAAGAGTGATTCTTAATTAGGTTTCTGCTTTGTTTGGAATTTTTATATTCTTTCAAGCTCGAGTCACGTTGAACGTAATTTTGGCAGGGAATTGACAACCATGTATTTCTATTTTCTTGGGACTTTCCTAGCTGTTCTCGCTTATTTAATAGTGAAGAACAATAAATCTTAAATCACTGTGTTGTCTTGCATGTGGTCCTGCTCAAGAAGTTTGTATTCTTAATCAGTCAAAACACGTAAACTATATCGATAATGAAAATGTTTTTTTGACTTGATTTCGATCGATTTGCAAGAATACGATTAGGGTTCAATGGGTTTTAAATCATTGCGTAATGATAACGGGTATTGTGACCACATTACCATGATAAGATTACAACGACTGCTACAGTGATAAATGATTAAAAAATTAAATTAGTTTGGTTCGTTTAAATTTTAACTGATAAATTTTTTAGTTTAATTTATAATTTTTTTGTTCAATTTATTTTAATATTTTTATTATTTGAAATCGATCATTTTATTAATCATTAAGATGATTTTTATAAACTAATCAATTTTTATAAATAAAAATAAAGTAAGTAATTATTATTTAACAGTTTCTTTTTTTTAATTCAACTTCAAATTCTTTCCTTCAATCATATTTTAAAATTAATCACTTTTGTTCAATTTTTAACTGATTATCTAATATTGGTTAAACCTTTTAAACTTTAAATCTCTTATCGTACAGATTTAATTTCTGATTCAATTTTTAAAGCATTGATAATTATAGTCTATATTCAAATTTTACTTTAAAGTATTACTAGATTTCTCAAAAAATTTTAAGAAAAAAGATAAAGATTCATCTTGAAATGATTTTTTATTTTTAAAAAATAAAAATAATTGAAAACTTAATAAAAAATATTTTAAATATAATATCTCGAACCTAATAGACATCATAGTTTGTTTGGATAGTGATTGGAATCAATTAATCAAATTTGGTAATAGACCTAGCTTTATTTCTTTATTTAAATAATTTAAAGATTCAACCAAAAATTTAAATATTATATTAAAGGATTTTGTATTAAATATCAAATTAGATATAACTTCTTATTCCCTGGCCGGCCAACAAAAACCTTTTTATTTTTATTTTTTAACATTCCCATCAAATCCCAAACCAATATTTATATATATATTTGCCCATTGTTTTTTGGTCAGGTAAGTATAAGATATTATACTTAATTAAATCTGTCCCAACCTTTTGTGCTTGTATGTATATACCCAAAAGTTAGCACCTAAACTCCAAAACTAGGACACTAATTAATCCACATTTAAAAAGAAATACCTTATATGCCTTGTCTTTTCCTAGTTATATATGTACACAATGATTTAAAATTTTAACTGGTTTTTAGTCATAAAAATCTTGAACTATCCAATTTTTTTATTCAATTCCGGTTCAATTTACTTTAACAACTTTTCTTGTTAAAAATCGATTAATTTAGTAATTAACAAGTTCTTATAAATAAAAATAAATTTATTAATTTTAATTTAATAATCTTTTTAATTAAACTTTAAATTCTTCGAAGAATAAGGACAATCTTTTTCAATTATATTTCAAATTATTTAATTTTATTCAATTTTTAACTAGTTTTATATATAATAGTGTAATATCGATCGAACCTTTTAAACCTTAAATTTCTTATCTTACCGATTTAACTTCCGACCGATGTTTAAAACATTATATATTATTTATTTGATGTTTATATAAGTCAACTAAATTCGGACTTACTGCAAATGTAGTCTAGGCAAGCTTCCATGAAATGATCCAAGAGAAGGTATAGAAGTCAAGAGACGTGTGGACTTACATACATAGGAAAATAGAGTGGATTTATATAAATATTAACAAAGATTCTCGCTCTTTTTCTCCCCCACTATAGAATTTGCCCTTCTCGATCGCCGGCCTGTCTTAATCTTTAATCCTAAATCCTAAACTTTAAGTCTTAAATGAAATATTAAATATATAGGTTAAAGTTCTAGACAAGAGAGGCCAGCAAATAAAGTTCAAGATCCCAAGCCTTTGGAGATGAATGGATCCCCACCAAAATTTCTGGGGTTAGGCTCTCCTTTCAGGCCTTTGGGCTTGTACTTTATGGGTTTTTGCATTTATCACAAATTAAAAATAATTACATAAAACAATTCAATTTTTTCATGAGCAAATTAAAATTAACGCAAAAAAATTAGATATTTTTATTATATTTTATTTTTTCCCTATTATTATTATTATTACTAGTACTATTATGCTTATTTATTTATTTTTTATTTTTTCTTTCTATTTTTTTTTATTTTCATTCATTTATGTAGGTCATTTGAAAATAGTTTCTCTACTAGTTATGAGTAAGGTTGTATACTACTAGATCTCTCCTTACCTTACATATTAACGAAATTTCTACTTAATGTTATTGTTTGTTGTTCTAGTTTTTTTTTTCCAATCCTTCAAAAAAAGGATTATAATGTTCAAGAATTAGTTAGTAGGCTATAAAAAATATTGGGTTTGAATAAATTTGTTTGTTAACACGAGTTAAAAAAATTAAATAAAATGTTTTAATTGGCAGAGGTCATATCTCATAAATATAAATTTTTAAATTTAATCTAGAAATTATATATTTAGTATAATTATTAAGAATTAGGATGCTCATTTATAAACATTTATAAACAAGATATAAAATTATACTTTATAAACATTTTAATAATTATTTCGACCATTTAAAAATAAATTTTGAGTTGAAATTATATCATTTTAAATTTTAAATAGATTGAAAGACGCAATTCATACATTCTAACCTTCAATAATTGCTTACCTAAATTTAATCACGTGAAAAACCTATAAAGAGCATCTATTGATTATCAAAGAAGCAGCCATCGTGAATAAATGATAGTGACCTAATTGTTCATTGCCATTTGATAATGAAAAGTTGAAAAATATACTAAACAGTGATGTATGCCAAACTCTCATGGAAATTGCACTTTCATGACACATGCTCTAATTGAATTGCTAACGAAAGTGAATTCGATCCTCATTGTAGCTAATAAGTTACAAAACATACGAAGTCTAGAATTTATGTAACATTCTGCCTAATATCTGTGAATTTTAAGATCAAATGCTTATTTGGACTAATAAGAAGATAAGAGAGTTACTTTTGTATGTATAGTTCCAAAGTATATATACTGAAAATTTTTGTAATTATTATTCTTTAAATTTATATTGATATTTAAGTTTAACAACAAGAACGATATCTCAATAGAAGTATCACTGATATGCTAGGCTTGGAAAAATTTAGGAATACGTAGTCTTACTCTAATTGATAGAAAGATTTATATAAAAATAAATATATATTTACAAAAATTAATAAAAACTACATATTAAAATAATAAAATCAAAGTTAAAATTAGATATAAAAGATAATAATAATAAATAAATACGTACATATAAAAATATAAGAATAAATAATACAATAAATACAAAACAAAGTAAAGAGTAAAGAGTAAAGAGAAACAAACAAACAATTTATATTTTGGGTTCAATATACTTTGAAAAAATATATACTTTGGGTGCAATATTTACCCCACCAAGATATGATGTACCAACCTAAAGACGCAATCATTGGAAAAAAATATATACTTTGGGTGCAATATTACCCCACCAAGATACGGGGAATATAGCTTCAACCACTAAAGAAGTACCTTATTCAACAATTTTTATAATAATTCAAATTTACAATCACTATTTTTAAGGTGTACTTAAAATAAAATTTAAAATGCACGTAATAATCTACAAAATTACATATTTTTAATAAATTAGTTAATAATTTAAAATTAAATAATTGTCTTAATTTAACTTACACTTACAAATTTTAATATTTTCTTAATTTTTAAGAATTCGTCTATCCAACAAATGTTCCTCTAAATATATACAAAAGCCAACATCGTTTTCCTGTCATAACTTTAATTAGATTTATCTAAAAGAAGATATAAATTTTAGGTTACAAGTATGCCAAATTGCATCAATGACATCAACTCTAGGTTTCAGCCATTGGATGTTGGTTCGCCGGAATTGTCAATTCCAACAAATTCCAAGTGTGTAAGGACCACAAGCTCTATTGATAAGTGTATGTATTTAGAGCCCGCACGGGTTGCCTGAGTGGTAAACTAACAGGGTTAAGTTGGTAGAAGGTTCTGGGTTCGACTCTCAGAAATGGGAGGCAAAAGACCGCTCTGTTAGGGTGCTGCTCAGGATCAGACCGTGATTAACCTCCCTCACACAATGTCGGGCCGGAGTGTGGGGGCTCCTAGGGTGGGCGTTCCACCTTTTGGTAGAAGTGTATGTATTTAGAGGTTGGGGATCAACCTTTTGGAGCAAGTGTATGTAAAAATAGGACCCGCAGGGCGTAGTTCAGTTGGTTCCAAAGGGGCAGATGTGTTCCAAGGTGCATGGTTCGAATCCCACAGTCTGCAGTGTGGGAGCAACATTCTTGAGTCCCTTATGAGCTTTGAGGATGGGCTCCTTATAGGCCAGTGGGTAGTTCACCTCCCCCTTAACGGATCACTGAGCATCTGATTTACATCATCTCAGTTATTTCGTCGGACCGGAGTGTGGGGGGCCCTTTAAATTAGGGATCAACCTTTTGCCCCAAAGTGTATGTAAAAATAGGCTGTGACTGAGATTTTCATGGCAAGGATCACGATGCATCCAAATTATGAGTGTCGTGATCACTAATTATTGTCACTTGAGTTGGTATGGTAATTTAATGCAACTTTTCGTACAAAAACAACTACTCTGATACTTTTTGCGGAAAGTTGTTATTATTTTTCATAAGTAGAATATGTAATTATTATTGTTTCATTATGTACTAAATAAATTATTATATATATATGTGATATAACTCGAGGGTGATGGAAGATGACGACACAAGATCTAAGTTTATGTGAATTTGGAGGCAAATTTTGTTAAGAAGTCTTTATGAGACATATTTGATATTGTCATTTAGATATCTATTCAAAGAGTAGATCTCTCCATTTTATTGATAGAACATCTCTATAGACAAGAGCTAATTGAGTATCGTCAATTTCAAATTCAACTTTTGTATATGATTGACAAGAATGTGAAACAACCATTATCATTTGAGATATCTAAGTGAGATCTACAAATTATCCTAAACTTTTAGAGTTTTCTATAAAAAAAATCAGAGTTTTAATTGCTAATGTGATTATCAGAGCTATTTGGTACTGTGTGACTATCAGAACTATCTAGAACTAGAACGAAGGGTGTCCATAAATTATTGGTTGGGCATGAGTTCTTCTATTGTATCTAAGGATTCTATTCATGGTTGATTATCTTTTAAACTATATTGATTGAACTTAATAAATGACTTATACTTCACCATCTTCTAAATTATTAAAGTGAAAATAATTTAATAATTATAATTTGAAAGCAAAACTTTTGAGTTAATAAACATATAAAAACAAAAATTAATCTATTTTCTTTAAAGGCCAACCATTTATACTTATTTTTATTAAAAGATAACTTAAACTTTTTTTTGAAACAAGAAACTCGCAGTCACTATCCTTTTAATGCGCATTGGATAAATCTTCAGATTGACGCAATAGTCTATAAATCAGGCCAATCGGGCATCTCATACTAGGCAAACTCTTTATTACAGGTTCGATCGAGAGAACTTAAGTAGAAAAAATCGAATACAAGACCTTTTGGTCCCATGACTCTCCACTCACGGGACCTCTTACTAAGCAAACTGATCATGGAGATATCTTTTTCCTTGTTTTTAATAACAATAATAAGAGAAAGGATCTTGAAGTAATTAGTAAAAATTGCTGTATTATAATCATAATGTCACAATTTTTAATTACGGAAATAATTTTTGTTTAAAAATATAAAGATAATAATATATACATTAATGATATGAGAATTTTGTGTATTAAATATGTTAAATTTTTTAATAAGTAAGTATAAATCTTGTTGATATGCAAATTTTGCAAATTTGGTAAAATTGTATAATATGTAATCTTATTTTTAATTTAAAGAGAGATTATTTCGATAGAGTCACGGACAAGAGTGACTCTAAATTACAATCGAGGAAGAGTCTGGAACGTAGAGAGTAGAGACAGTAAAAGTGAATGATGAAAGCAGACAAAAAAGGCAGTAGTTGAAGACCGTTCATGTGACTGACATGGTCCTTTTACCACCAACTTTCAACAAGAGATGGGCCTTACCAGAAGAATTGAAAGCGACTTATTTGGCATGGAGCACGTAAACCACAAACGAATCTTCTCATTTGCTAATGCACTTTTAAGAGGAAGAAGAGAGAAAGCAAATGCTCACTTAAACACATCAACCTTTCCTTACCTCACGAATATGTAGACAACTCTAGTCAGGAAGAGAATACAAATTGCTGACAACAAGGAGTGAGCTAATTGGTCCAGATTTTTTATTTAAACCTCTTCTTTTTAAGGAGGTCTTAAGTTCAAGTCACGCCAAATGAGGAGAAATAGACATGTTTTCTATTAATGATCCTCTAGTTCCCTGGACAAAGCTTCTTGATCGGATCAATTACGGACGCCTAGCTTCCAGCGGCAGTGTGGGAGTTGGAGCTACTAGGAAACTTAGGGGCTGATGGAAACTTGATGTTGAACAGAGGGGAGCCAGTGATCAATCATCAACTGAACAATCTAGAGTGTGTGAAGATTCCTTATGCGCAGAAGTATACAGGTTACGTAGGAACCTGAGGGATCTTGGAGTTCCAGATTTATATCCTCTAGGCTCTTGGAGTAGAATCGTAGGGAGTTAGAATTAGTCTGACTAAGTCAAGATACCTAATGTAATAAAAAAAATGCTATGGACATTGGAGAAGACTTCTCATTTTTTTCCGGCACCATGTCAGCTTTCCTCCTAGAATGGCCTAGAATGGCCTCTCATTCTCAAATGCACGAAGCTTCCCGCAAACCACAAGCACAAGTTAGTGGTCAGTGCTTCTCGAATAAAAGGGTCTAGTCCTTTCTTAGGTCCCCACGACGACCTTTTGGTACGGGTCATGACAATAATTTACTCTGACATGTAGAGATCGTATCACTTTATTACTATTCTTGCTTGTTTTTAATTATTCCAAGGTGTATTATGAACCTAGAAAAGAAACATTACTGCATGATGAATTCACAATGAGAACATGGTCGTTAGACTTACTAATTGAATTCTGTTGTAATACACTAATAGGCTCGATGTATATGATAGAAACCTGAAATACGAAAGGTGAAAATCCATTTCGTAATAGCATATTAAGAGTTATTTACAGAGTGTTTCTGACTATAACTAACTAACTAAATTGTCAAGTATAATTCTAATACCTCCTCAAACTGGTGAGTATATATTATGGATTCTTAGTTGGCAAAAAGAATCCCAAAAAATAGACGACGAAAATCTTTTGATAAAACAATCAGCTAACTGATTTTTGGAAGAAACAGAAAGCAACATAATAACACCATGCTGCAACTTTTCTCAAACCACATGACAACTAATGTCAATATGCTTAGTACGCTAGTGAAAAACCAAATTTTGGGCTAAGTAAACAGCAGATTGGTTGTCACAAAATAATGGTATTAGAATTGTAGGAGCCAAAAGTAGTTCCTCGAGTAGATAGTGGAGCCATTGCACTTCACAAGTTGTGGTTGCTAAGGCGCGATATTTAGCTTCTGAAGAGCTGCGGATGATTGTGGTTTGCTTCTTGGTTTTCCAAGAAATCAAGAAAAAGCCAAGGAACACACAAAATCCTGTTATAGATCTCCTAGTGTCACGACAAGTTCTCCAATCCGAATCTGAATAGGCCGTGAGTTTAATATTACTGTCATAAGAGAAGTCAAGAACTTGTCCAATAGTGCCCTTTAAATACCGTAAAACTTTGTGAGCAGCAGCCAAGTGATCAGAAGTAGGAGAATCAAGAAACTGTGCCAACTGTTGAACAACAAACGTGATGTCTGGTCAAGTAGTAGTCAAGTACTGAAGTTTACCAATTAACTTTTTGTATTGAGTGACAACCTCCAATTTGTTGCCCGTATCCTTCGAGAGTTTCATCTTTGGTAAAATAGGAGTGAAAACTGGTTTTGATTCCAAAAACTGAGTGTCTCGAAACAAGTCCAATGTATATTTCTTTTGGCAAAAATTAATTCCTTGGTTTTTTCTTACAACTGCAAGGCTAAGAAAAAACTTTAGTTCTTCAAGATCCTTAATTGTAAACGCGTCATGTAGGCGTTATTTGATATGATGAATTGCCTCCAAGTTATTACTAGCCATGATAACATCATCCATATAGACCAAAAGTGCTATGAAACCTGTACTCTCTATTTTGAGAAACAAAGAGTGATCGGAAGCAACTTGTTTGAAATCGTACTGAAGTAAGGCTGAAGTGAGTTTAGCATTCTATTGTTGACTAGCCTGTTTTAAGCTATAGAGAGACTTAAGCAGTCTACAAACTTTGTTGTTGTGTTCGTCATAACCCTTAGGAAGTTGCATTTATACTTCTTCATCAAGGTCGCCATGAAGGAATGCATTGTTGATGTCAAGTTGATGTAAGTGTCACCCTTTAATTGCTGTTAATGCAAGAGGAAGTTGGACCGTCGTCATTTTGGCTACTAGACTAAAAGTATCCAGAAAATCTAAGCCTTCTTGTTGTGTGTAGTCCTTAGCAATTAGCTGAGCCTTGTATCGCTCCATGGATCCATATACTTTCTGTTTGATTTTGAAGACCCATTTAAAAATCAGCTACCAAGTATTGTTTTGTTACCAGGTGGCAGATCAACCAGCTACCAAGTATTATTTTGTTGTAGTGTCTCTATTTCTGCGGTCATAGCTTGTCTCCAAGATGCATGCTTGACTACTTGTTCATAAGTTTGGGGCTCCTGATCTTGGTCAACTACGACTGCAAACGCGTAATGGTTAGAAGTTAGTCTAGAATAAGAAAAAATGTTAGAAAGTTGATGAGGACTTGATCTTTGAGCAGCCATGCACTTGTAGTCAGTGAGGTACGAAGGTTTTGACTTTGCCCTGATGCTTCTTTGTAAGTTATGATTCGGATGCTGCGGAAAAGGAACTAGAGCTGGGAGCTGAGTCATAGGTTGAGAAAGAATCGATGAAGTAATATCAATTGATAATACGGAAACAATATCTAGTAAGGTGACATCCATTTTTGACAATGATGAAATAACAGGAATAGGCAGGATTGTTGGGCCCGGGCCCCAGATCCATATTCCCGAGGTGGCCCCTCGGGCTGCGCCAGCGACGAGCTCCCAAATCTCGGACCCGATCCCAACATCTATACATAATTTTGATTCACACATGCATATTTGCACACATTATAACATACACACAATCATGCTAACTATGAATTAAACACCCCATAAACCAAGGGGCTTCATGCCATTACAATCCAAAGAAATTAAATACGCATTCTCAACCATACACAATACAGAATAAGTTTAAATCCAAAATACATGAAAATGCTCCATGATGATATGCTTGGAGGGCCAACCAAAGTACTAACTTAATACAAAGCTCTTAACTATCTTGGAGTTTCCGATGCCTTGCAAGATCAACGATCGTCTCGTTCTGTACCTGAGAAGTGAGAGATAATAGGGTGAGCTGCGAAGCTCAATGACATATACATTTATAGCCATTGGCAACGAGCCACACATTCAGGCATATACATACATATACATAAGCACATAGCAAGTCAATACTTATCAATTTACAATCATCACAAGAATATGTCATATGATTTCACAATACAACAATTTATCATGTATCATGCCCAAAAAATCAATAATGAATGCACATAAATGGCTCGAGAGTTCCGTAGAACGATCCAGATAAACCGAAGTTTATACCGTAAACTATTCGAGCCCGATTTCTCAGGATCTCGTGGCCTCAAGCGGGCAGCCGGGAAAAGGCTATACGTTGACGTGCACGTGACTAACGATCCGTTACTCTCTCACCCAAACAAAGAACATAACAATTCATTTCATGCTCAAAGCATTTTATCAAAGCTTTAATACTTTTCATTCTTTTCAAAATGTCATAATGCCTATCAAGGCAGTACATAATCATGATCACAATGCATTTGCAATATTTCTCATAATTCAACACAAGCAGTTTCACACACATGCAAGCAAGTATACACATTTCGCCCATACACACATAACTTACAAAAAATTCGGGGCCCAACAAGGTTATCATCGAATAACGACTGAACTGATGAGGAACGCTAAATTACGTTATCATTGTTTGACTTTTAAGAAATCTTCAGATCAGAAATTAGTGTGAAAAATGAAAAAATATGTTCTTAAAAGGAAATGTCTTGAGAATTAAAAATCCTTTGAGCTTTAATATCAAAAGGTTTAAATCCCTTAACACTTGGAGAGAAACCAAAGAAAACAGATTTGATGCTTCTGGAATCAAATTTGTTGTTAATATTAGAATGATTCAAAGCAAAAGCAAGGCAACCAAAAACTTTTAAATTATCAAGATTTGGTGGTTTAGAATATACTGCTTCAAAAGGTGATATGTTATGAAGAATAGAAGTAGGGATTCGGTTGATCAAATAAACAACATGCAAAACACATTCTGTTAGTAGTATGTCCTAGGTCAATGGACATATGTGACTTTTGTACTAACATTATGACTTATTAATAATATATTATAAGGTATTCTTTTATATATGCA
>JANTNU010000233.1:33287201-33297981 GCA_024752395.1 Erythroxylum havanense
TTTTATATTTTATTATTAAATATATATAATTTATTATTAATAACATAAAAATATTATTATTAATTATTTAATAAAATTTATTATATTAAATGTTACTATATTTTATTTAATATATTAATATTATGATTTAGTGATATTAAGAAGAATTATTGATGATATATTAGGTAATATGTATTTATTAGTTTATGTTCCATCTTAAATCTCCCAAATTAGAGATTTTTTATTTTCACTGTTTAAGATGGAATGGAGATGGAATGGAACGTAATATGAAATACTCCACTTTCATCCAATCTATTCCATTTTATTATAAAACTTTCAAATAAATAATAGAAGTGTGATAAGTCTATTTTATTCTATTATTAACTCTCAAATTAAACAGAGACGGCGCGTTTAAAGCACATCTGTAATTCACAACATCGGTGACTGACCACGAGCGGTGGGACGGAGCCAGCACAGACTCCAAGAGACACAGTCCATTACTTTTAAGCGGCGTCTTCGATGACTTTCACGACCTTCGTCACCGGTACTTTCATTTCGGTTCCAGTACGTTCTTAGATACAGGGACCCGCAAAGACATGAAAGTACTAAATTAGAATTAATAATTAAATTGTTATTCTGGTTAACCACGTCGCGCCACGTATAGCTCGCACTCGTTAGCCGGTAAGTGCGACTCCACTGGTACTCCCCTATCTCTCTCTATCTTTTGCTCTATTTATACGCACCGCTTTGGCTTTGTTCTTCCAGTCGAGTAGCAGCGTATCCTTTTGTTGTTTCAGTAGTTACGATCGTTTGTTTTTGTAGAGAAAATGTTTATAGAGAAGTTTAAGGTTGAGTCTCCTAATGTGAAGTACTCAAAGGGTGAGATTCACTCTGTGTACAACTACGAGACCACCGAGGTTGTTCATGAGAACAGAAACGGGACCTATCAGTGGGTGGTCAAGCCCAAAACTGTGAAATATGAATTCAAGACCGACACCCACGTCCCTAAACTGGGGTCCGTTACTAATTAACTACCTCGTTTTAACCGATTTCGTTTCGTTTCTTGATTATTTAATCTGGGTCGTTCTCAAAATCCTGAATTTTAATGCATTTTCTTTGATAGTGTTATGCTCGTTGGTTGGGGAGGAAACAATGGCTCAACCCTCACCGGTGGTGTTATAGCCAACAGAGAGTGAGTTTCTGTACAGTAATGGTGTTTATCGTATGTAATTACATGGAGTTGGGGTGTTTTGTCGATGGGATTGTAACAGGAGTATGCTATTTGTTAATTAAGGAAATTTGTAAATTTGTTTGTACTTGTGTTTTTGTTTTTGCAGAGGAATTTCATGGGCGACAAAGGACAAGGTTCAACAAGCTAATTACTTTGGCTCGCTAACCCAGGCATCGACGATTCGTGTTGGGTCCTTTAATGGAGAGGAAATTTACGCTCCATTCAAGAGTCTCCTTCCCATGGTATATTGATAAAATGTGTCTTCTGTTACTGTTGCATGGTTTAACTTTTCGATGTTTAAGTGACGAGAGTTTTGTAAAATCGATCCAGGTGAACCCAGATCATATTGTGTTTGGAGGATGGGACATAAGTGACATGAACTTGGCAGACGCTATGGCCAGGGCTAAGGTCCTGGACATTGATTTGCAGAAGCAACTCAGGCCTTACATGGAGTGTATGGTCCCACTTCCTGGAATTTATGACCCTGACTTCATCGCTGCCAATCAAGGATCCCGTGCCAACAACGTGATCAAGGGCAAGAAGAAAGAACAGGTTCAGCAGATTATCAAAGACATCAGGTACCCTCCTTGTTGGGTTTAATCTGTTTAAAAGGTCTTCCCATTATGGGGGAGCTTAATATTGTCATATGATTATTACAGAGAGTTTAAGGAGAAAAACAAGGTGGACAAGGTTGTTGTTTTGTGGACAGCAAACACAGAAAGGTACAGTAATGTTGTTGTGGGGCTAAATGACACTATGGAAAACCTCTTGGCTTCTTTGGAGAAGAACGAAGATGAGATATCTCCATCAACTTTGTATGCCTTGGCCTGTGTTTTTGAAAATGTTCCTTTCATCAATGGAAGCCCACAAAACACTTTCGTTCCAGGTAACTAAACCTCTATGTTCAATGTTCTATAAAAGAGATGACCCTTCAATTGTGTTAAGCATCCAATTTTTCCTCAGGGCTTATTGACTTAGCTATTAAGAGGAACAGTTTGATTGGTGGGGATGACTTCAAGAGTGGTCAGACCAAGATTAAGTCTGTGTTGGTCGATTTCCTTGTTGGTGCTGGTATTAAGGTATACATGTAAATACATGCACGCATACATACATACATATGTATATATATATATAGACTACATAGGAACTTACTTGTTGAACCTGAACTGAATTAATTATGCAGCCAACATCAATAGTTAGCTACAACCATTTAGGAAACAATGACGGGATGAATCTTTCTGCACCTGAAACTTTTCGTTCTAAAGAGATCTCCAAGAGTAACGTTGTGGATGATATGGTCTCAAGCAATGCTATTCTCTATGAGCCTGGAGAGCATCCTGACCATGTTGTGGTCATCAAGGTAAAAAAGGATTTAACTCAATTCTTCTCCAGATTTAGGTTCATTGTTTAGTCTTTGGATTTTCTGGTTTAAGTGGATTGGTTCTTTTGTAGTATGTGCCATATGTGGGAGACAGCAAGAGAGCTATGGATGAGTACACATCAGAGATATTCATGGGTGGGAAGAACACTATAGTTTTGCATAATACTTGTGAGGACTCTCTCTTGGCTGCTCCAATCATCTTGGATCTTGTGCTGCTTGCAGAGCTCAGCACTAGAATCCAGCTTAAAGCTGAAGGAGAGGTGTGTTAAAGCTTTTGTGTTCCCTTTTTTCTTTTTTCTTTTTCTCCATATTTGATTGTTGTTTAGATTAACCTAATCAAGTTTTATGGATTTTGTTAAATACAGGGCAAGTTTCACTCTTTCCACCCTGTGGCTACCATTCTTAGTTACCTCACCAAGGCCCCTCTTGTGAGTCCCACCTTGTACCTTTTAAGTGACATGTGAACTGACTTTTAGATCACCCTTTTAGTTATTGTTGGCAATTGTACATCCTGCTTAGCCATTTTAGTAATTATGACAAGAGCTCATGACTTGGCGTGTGTTAAATGGTTAACAGGTTCCTCCAGGCACTCCAGTGGTTAATGCACTGGCAAAGCAGCGAGCAATGCTTGAGAACATACTGAGAGCTTGTGTTGGTTTGGCTCCTGAGAACAACATGATATTAGAGTACAAGTGAACAGCAGATGGTGGACGAAGAAGAAGAAGAGTAGTCCTGAAAGTTAGATGCATTTCTCTCCTTACTGCTCTCTGTTTTTGTCTTCCCATTTAGTGTAATGATTATTTAATGTGAATGGTGTTTAGTTATTCTAGTCTTTTGGTCTCTCCGGCTCCTTACAGAACCAAAACGTTAGATTATCTTACAATTCAACAAGAACTACGTGATCGTCATGAATAGTAATGGATGAGACGAGACAAGGCATTCTTTAAAGTTTGGAGTTCAAATTTTAGATATGCTCAAAAAATTTCAAATCAATTTGATAGGTATAATTATAATTTAATTTATTAATTTTAAACTAAATCTTGATTTAGCCCTTAAGGATGGTTGAGAGGGGAGCTTGGTTTTTGTTAGGTTTCAGGTTCGATTTTATGTCAACCCCTTTTGTAAGAGTCTGAGACAGTCGAAGTTTTAACCGTAAGTGAAGCGCTATTTAGGTCTTCGATGATGAGGTGCGTCCGCTTAATTTGTCTATAAAATAATGCATCAATTAGACTCTCGGAGAAGTGTTGCACACTTAGTCGCTTACAGATTTCTTAAAATTAAAAAATAATGATTTAACCTTTTTAACTATTTTTTTCTCCTAAGAAGTGTCTACTGGGCCGAAGCCGGTCGCTATAAACACGTGGCAAAATGACAACGAAACTTGGAACGAATTAGACATGAATTTTCAAATCAATCAATAAAAGTCTCCAAATGAATCTCTTTCAGTTTCTAATTCCAACAGCCCTAGACATCCAACTAACTTCCCTAGATTCTTGGATCTGTTCAACCTTTCTAGATGGAAATTGTTGAAGAGGGTATAGAGAAAACAATGAATGCTTGAATCAATCTTTTAGAATATGACGTTACCATGTTAGATTATTTATATGTAAATGGGCTTGCGTCATCCTTGCTTTATTACGTATAGCCAAAGGTACATTAACAGACAGAATCTTAGAATCTCGTATTAAAAAAAATCACAATATATGAAAGTATTATATATTTATGGAGCTTTTGCCTGTTCATTTTGGTTACTTGCACGATTAAGTAGCAAATTAAAGACCCTTTTCTCACGTCAAACATCCAATAAAAGACCATTACAAGTGCCTTTTTTTGTTTTATTTCATCAAAACTAGTTGATAAGATAGCTATATAACATTGATAGTGATTGTCTCCAAATTTTAAATTCAGATTAATCCACCAACAATTTCAATTTTAAATTTTATATTTAAAATTAGTTAGTTAGGAATTTGATTAGTAATTTTTTTAATAAATATTGGACCGTCGCAATGTCTTTTTTCCACATACCATCTTCTTCTACGGCGTCGCATTTTCGGTCGATAATTGTAACGATTTTGTACCGTCGGTAATATTCTGTCGCAATTCAACATTTTTCTTGTAGTGAGTTAACTCTTAAAATTATTTTACATTAGGTCGTGCATTAGATTACAAAAAGTTACACAATCTCTATATATGGTCCTACATTTTCACTTGGATGTGTAAACAACTATGTATATCCTCACCTCTTCACACTTTTTTCATACATTTACAAAGACTTATATCATCAATCAACACAACCGTGTACACTTGTATCTCTTTGTAAGAGATTTTTTGTCTTCTTGTCTTCGCTTGTTTGTCATTCTTATGAATCATAAAGTCTTCTACAATCATCAAAAGTCTTAAAATAGGACTGGATACTCAACGTAAACACAAAATGCTTGATAATTGATAATATGCTATTACTATTTTCTTGCTATTGGGCATGGTGAGCATTCATGGACTCTCGTGACCTTCATTCCTTATTGCCGTGCATGACATTGATATTGCTCCTTTCTTTCGTCTCGTCTTGTTTTATCTGCTCTTCTCTGCATTCTAGACTACAAAAAGCCGTATCACCTCTGCAGATTAATTAAGAACCACCATAAAGAAAAAGTAAAACAAATTGTCAATCAGATTAAGAAAATAAAACGCAAGAAACCAAGAACAAAAGGAGTTGCTTCAACGAATTTGCTTAAGGCGAGCTTAATTCTTATTCTTAATTTGTGAACTTCCACTGTAGCTTGAGCCCGATTTAGCTTCCGGTTATTCAAGCCTAATCAATTTCAGGCTTATGCTACGAGCCTTGAACTTGCTCGGGTCCCGAACTGTTGTAAAAATTTTCAGGTCTTAAGTCAAGTCGGATTCAAAGACATGCAATACTGTGAACATTACCTATACATGTAAATATCTTTGGCAGGAGTCAAGCGGCGTTGACAAAGGCCACAACTTGTCAGGAAATGAGCTGTCTCAACAGAACCACCGCAATTTTTCCGGTGGTGGTATCTGGGAGACAACACCATGGAATCTAAGTACCGTTGATGATCATCAGGACATATTAGTTCGTTACCAAAACTGTTTTCAGTCAGAATCACGGACTGCCCTCCTTCTCCTCCTTCTTCAGGACCATCATCAGACATCGGCGGCGACTCTATAACGTCGTCAAGGAGAGCAGTCATGCTTGTGGTCCTTCTGACGGGTGGTCGTGAACGCTTTCCGAACAGCATATTGAATACCCTATGGGTTTGGATTGAAAGCAAACAGCAGAGGAAAATAGAGACAGGGTTTTGGTCCTTTTGGAGAGGACTGGGAATGAGCGAAAATGCTGAGAAACAGAAAAGAGAATTAGAGAAGATAATAAAATAAAATTGGAGGAGAATAAGAGCGAATCTTGGCCGTTGCTTGCGGGCGCCGTGTACTAAGAATACCACCACGTCACGCTTCTTCTTCTTCTTCTTCTTTGTATTCTCCTTTGCTTTCACCCCTCCATTTCTTATAATAATAATAATAATGATTAAAAATATAAAATCTTTCTTAAATTTTAAAAATTTTGGAAAATTTTAATCTTCCGAAAATTTTTAATTTTCAATTTTCTAAATTTTTTCTAAATTCTGGTTAGAAATAACAGCAAAACAAGCAAAATATAAACATAAGACACGAATTAATAAAATTCCACTAATATAATAACTTAACTAAGCTTTTAGACTTGTTTTGAATCAATTAAATTTGATTTAAATTAATAATTTGAATAATTATAATAAGTTATTAATTTGAGTAGACTTTAATTAGTTTAATTCAAGTTTAAGTAATACTTAATGAGTTTACGTGTGATATTTATATCGCACGTGTTTCATCATTTTTTTTAACTGAAATCTAGGAGAACTAATTTTCTAAAAATTTTAAAATTAAATAGTTTTTCTAAATTTTTAAAAATTAAAAATTCCTAATTTTTTAAACTAAAAGAGAGTTTCATGTCTTTTACTTAACAATATTCTATACATCACTTTATATGCATATTATTTATTTCTTCCTTTATCTATATATTTATTTTATGTTATGGATACTAATATTATTTGCTTAATACCTAATTAGTATTTTTCTCAAGAAAAAAGTTTAATGGTATGTGAGTCATCCATAACATAGAACAACAAAGAACTTAGAAATACCCTCTAAAAGATGTATATCAATTGGTAAAGCAAGTCTCTCATATTTTCACTTACAAATTTGAGTTGCAATAGAAGAAATTATAATTCTATCAATTGAAAATAAAAATATGATAAAATTGTAAATATTAACTTAATTTTAAGTGACCTACTCATTAACCAAATTATTCAAAATACATTTTTTGTAAGTTACTGTTTGTACATTATGTGGTGAATTCCATGTTATCAAAAGAAAGTTTTGAGAAATAAGAAGAAAAAGTTTTGTTGACAAGGTAATCTGAAAAAATTTAGTAACACGCAGCTTTATTTTTAGGAGGCGATTGGTTCATGATAATAAATATGAGAATGAATATAGTGATGAATGAAAATAAATATTATTATTATAATTATGATATTCGGTTAAAAGAAATGAATATTCATAGTTGTTGGTTTATAATAAATATTGAGAAATAAAAATTAATTAATTAAATAATTAAAGTAAAATTTAATTAATTATATTGTAATTAATTAATTACAATATTTTAATTAATAAATAAATTATATTGTAATTAATTATATTGTAATTAATTAATAAATAATATTATTAGTTAAAGAATACCAAACCTTACTAAACCAGAAAACATTACTTTGGGTCATATGGTAGGAATAAATAATGAGGGCAAAGCTAATATTGAAAAATAAAAGATATTAGAAGAATAACTATCATTTTTTTCATAATGAAGAGGAATGAAATAATGGACAAAAATTAAGAATGAAAGTATAAGTCATCCAATTATAATTTCTTAGGAAGCTTTATTTTTCATTCTATACTCATTTATCTCTTTTAATAACCACTAAACAAGGACACCTTTAATTATTATCTGAGACTAGGGATGACAATGGGTAGGGTTCGATTCGAGTTTTATTATACCCATATCCATATCCATTTTTTATGACTCAACCTATATCTATATTCATATTCATCGGTTTTTACGATTTACGACCCATATCCAAATCTATTGAGTTGTTCGAGTTTTTGGATATCTATCGGGTTGTATAACACATAAAAATATAACTTCTAAATAAAAAATATAAAGAGTAGATTTGTGTGAACGTTCCAAATAAAAATAACTTTAATAATAATAAGTCAAGATTTTGATTTATATGTATTAAAAAATCATAAAATTAGAATAATAAAAATCATAATATTTAGTACAAAGACAACATATATTTTTCACAATTTAGGACTAGAACAAAGATTGAAATAACTAAAGCTTCAAATTGTCTTTGCGTGAACTCTACAACATTCAAAACTCCATCTCCATATCATTTACATTATTAGTATCTTATAAGAAAAATATAATATAATAAAAAATGTGAGTACTGGGGAGTAAAGTGAAGAAATATTCAAGAAAAAATAGAGTTAATAAAAAACAGGTAAGATATGGGTATCTATGGTTCGGGTTTTACTCTACCCATATCCATATCCATTTTTTATGACTCAACCCATATCTATATTCATATCCATCAATTTTTACGATTTACTGTCCTTATCTAAATCTATTGGGTAGGATAGTACATATATTAATCGGGTTGAAAACTCACTGCAATCCCTATCTTAGACGCTATTTTCGACAAGTTCCGAAAATTAAGGTTTATAATAATTGATGTTTCCTACCATTCAAACTAAGAGGAAACATAGACAAGGTCGCAATGATGGCCCCATTAAGAACACAGTCCCTCCAAGCATCTTAGTCCCACTATGTAAAACAATAATTGTAGGCACTCATCAGGAACATGATTGGGGACCTAAAAAGGCACCCCTAGACATCAAATTATGCGTTTCAACACTTTCCTGCTGCCTTCGATTCATTTCATTTGCTGCTTCTTAATTCATATATTTTTCAGTTCTATGTATAATTTCAGATGATTCGTATAGGAATGACAAAGTAGATGGAAGAGACATACAACCATGGAATGTGATGTTTCCAAGATAAAAGGAAGCATTTGTTTTGTAAGTTCTATCATCTCTGATTATTCTTTCTTCTGAAGCAGTGGTTTTGTTTTTATGAGTCACCGTTTTTTAAGATAATAAAGAAGAAGGTCAAGGAAAAAAAAAAGAAGAACTAGAAGTTTTAAGAGAAACAAGTACCTATGAACATCTTCTTCTTCTTCTTCTGCATATAATAGGTGAATCAATGGAGTTACCATACTTTAAACTACGAGCCTCAATCACTGTGTAGTTATTCAGATTGCGTTACCATGTACTTGTGTATTGGAAGAAGCATACTTGTGAAGAAAATTAACTTCAATGTGCTCCAAGTTTCTCTACTGTTTGCTTTCAATTTTATATCCCAAATTCATCATTAATAAACGAGTTAATTATGTTGTTTTATGTTTTTAAAAACATTATTCTACATTTTTAATTTTTTTAAAGATTAGCAGCGTCGATCCATTATCATCCCTACTTACTTGAATGTTATATAATATAAGATCTAAAGTTTATAATTTTATAAGAATAACTATTTTATCAAAAATCTAAATTAATGGATGAATGATTTGCAAATATTTTATTTTATATTTATATTTATTACTAGTAATTATTTTTTGAAAAATTTAATTAGAGATTGAATCTTAAACTAAAAATAAGCATAATTTTATTATTTTAATTAAAATAAAATTCTGTACTATTAGTAAAAATTGTTTTTATTCATTGGGATCTCATTAATTTAGTTAATTTTGTTTATCTTGAAAACCAAATTGTGTTTGTCAACGCCATAGCCATATGATTGATGTGTTATAAGATTGTTTTCTATCATCTGCTTCAAGCTCCGCTGTTCACATATAGCACTTATGTGCCCAGTATTAGTTCTTTTATGAGTAGAAAACCAGAGTTTCATTTTGTTAACTACTTCAATGGACGATTATGTGGTGAATTTGTACTTATCAACGAAAATTAGAGGACCATTTTCAGTAGATAGAGCACCGAGACCATCAGACCGCTGATTGTAGATGAAATCAATGTTCTCTTGTGTACTCATATTGTCGAACATACGATCAGAGAGGTTTTAATAATGCACGTCAATATAAACGCGGTTGTCGAGGTTGCTCGCAAATGGAAGAAGCTCCTTTGTACTAGAAATTCGTAGGCGATTGGACAGGACAGCATAAGCTGGATTTTTAATCAAATATGTGGATTTATACGTGTATAATTGTATATAAAAGTTATCATATAAAATTGAGCTCAATTAATTAAAATGGTCTAATATATTTATGAAGTTTTGAACTTCATGCATCTATTTTAAGTGTAGTCTTTATGTGTGTAGAGATCGGGTTTATAATTTCTAGTTTTATAATGGATCAAATTAAAAATTAGATTAAGATTTTACCCTAATATAAAAAGTTATAGTCCCTAAATTATACGTACGTTCAATTCTTATCTGAAATCCTATCATCAGAGAGAAAATAAAAAATTACGAAAATTTCTAAAAAAAAGGTTACATTCTAATTTGGAAGACAAAAATTGCAAAACTTCAGTACATATTTTACAATAAATTCAGGTATATTTCTACTTTTATTTTATTATTGATGATTTAATATAAATAGATCCTATATTTTAAAGAGATTAAAACCCAGCAAATAGAATCATGGCGAATTCATAATTAGGTCATCAAGAATGATTATTTGGTTTTCTTTTGTCTTCCGTATTGTCTTTCGGAGTTCCTTTCGATTCTTTGTTGTCGATTCGGTTACAGCATATACGAATATATTTCAATGGTGGTCTTGATTTTGTATATATATTCTGAGATTACTTTTGATAGTTTTAAAGAATAATTTGTGGTGTTTTAATGTTTATGGGTAATAATTTATTTGTTTTTCTGGGTTTTGTCCATTGGATAATATCAGAGCCAGTAGTCCAAAACACTCAGGAACATTTTTGAGTTATATCCCTCTTTACGAGTGGTATTACCCTTCCAACCTTTGTGGTTGTGTTTCCAGCCTTTGTGGTTGAGG
>JANTNU010000233.1:33300218-33315992 GCA_024752395.1 Erythroxylum havanense
CGTTCTTACTCCCTTATCTTTTTTCCTATCAATGGTGCCCCCCTCTGAAGAAAAGATTGCGAAAGGTCAAGTTTCCCTATAAACCACCAAAGTGATTTATGGAAGAGTTCGACAAACAAACTCTCTAAGAGGTACTCACAAGTACTCCGGAAACTAGGAAACAAAGAACCACCACGAAAGTGGAACCTCAACCACAAAGGCTGGAAACACAACCACAAAGGTTGGAAGGGTAATACCACTCGTAAAGAGGGATATAACTCAAGAATGTTCCTGGGTTTTTTGGACTACTGGCTCTGATACCACTCGTACTAAATCTTTACCCGTTGGATAAAGATTGAATTTTTACCCATTAGACAAAGAGATTAAATCATTACTCATTGGATAAAGATGACGAGTAAGAGTGTGTGAGTGAAATAGGGTTCCTATGAGACGTGAGCACTAAGTCCCATGTTAAGCCGAAAGACAGGCATTGAAGGGGTACAAGTCTTCGATAACTGGAACAGCTACGTAGTGATATACACTTCCAATCTGACTTTGGTTAGTCAATATCTTCAACTAGTATGATGGTTTAGAATAGAAGTTAACTGGAAGAGTTAACCAGAAAAGCCTCATAGTTTTCCTATATCGCACTATAAAGGACTATAGGGTTGTCTAAGTGGTATCAGAGCCAGAACAAAACAAAGTCCGGGAAGATTTTCCATACCAGAAGTGATGTCTTTGTCTAGTTTGCGGTCAGATAGAGTCGGTCCAGCCGAATAAACCTGCGTACCCCTTGGAGTTTTATACTCCTCGCTTAGTATTCCACTACTGCTTGTGGTTTACTTGGAAACATAACAACCTTCACATCTCTGGCTGGGGGGAACATTTTGATTCAAGTTAGAAAGGGAGTAAGAAGAGAGTCTCATAAGAGTTATGAAAACTTCTCCAGATCTAGTTCATTTATCTTCTAGTTTGTCTTTAGCTAGTTTGCCTAATAGTGTGAAGCATGTATTATCAAATAAAATAGAAAATCTTATTGAAATTACTCATGTACTTGTAGAAAATCGTTTTTGAGTCTTCTTTACCATTATTAAGTCCATACAGTATATATTCTCGTGACCGTTCTTGGACGAGAAGTATTAGGAGTGTGTTATCTACTTCTAGACCTCATGTGAAAGAAATCATCTAAAGTTCTAGACTGGAACAGTGTGGTCTTAGATCTACAACAGCAGAACAGTACGTAAAGCTTGAAATTCCTAAGGAATTGATCGCCTTGTGGAGGGAGCAAAGCCATACACATGTTCATGTTGGAGCTATACGACTTGTTTTTACCTTACATGGAAGAAAAAATATTCTTGCAATAGCCAGGATATCCCTTCTAGACATTGCCTATACAATGTACCATAATGCTGTTATTGGTACCTTGTTGACTACTCTTGATAAAGGAAGTGTCATCTTGACCATAGCACCTGATTTCAACATCAGGTTGGATGATCCTACTTTGTTTGAATGTCTAGAAGTTCAGATCCAGATCACTGGAGCAGATCAAGATCCTACAACCATCAAGGTTACTTTACATCACCAGATGATCTATTGTCTACAGAATCATGTGTTGGATTTAAACTTTCCTAACTCTACTTTGGATGCTCTTTACATGGTTGCGGATGTTGCAGGCCATCAGATAACAATCATTCAGATTCTGAAGCAACTACCTGCACAAGAGTTTGAAAAGTTGATGCCTACAGAATGGATTACGAACTACCAGAAAGTATTCCATGCGCCTCATCGACACTCTTTTCATATAATGACTCCTTCGATTCTGAAGACACTGAGAGATGGCTCAATCAAATCTATTTATACCAAACCTAGCGACGATACACCTAGTCCATCAACATCAGGGTCTATCATGATGATTTAGCCCACTGGATAGCCAGATCTGTCATATCCATCAACTAGGGCTACAAGCCTTAAGACCAAGCCTGTATTTTCGCATATGATAGGTAAAGATAGTCCTCATATCCATTGTTTCAAATCCAATAAAGACCCAATCTATGCAAGTTATCATCGTGGACACTTTGTATAGGATGTCGACCCATCCATGTGCGAACCAGACTGTGAGATCTGCCTCAACCCTGAGTCAGACACAGATGACGATGATCCAAGTTATCAAAGGAAAATGAAGAAGAAGTCAAAGCTCAAATCTTGGTGTCAACTTCTCGTGTTTATCCTCCTTTTGGTGAGGATTAGATCCAGACGATCATAATGGTCTATCTATAATAGAAAGATCCAGACCAAAGTCTCTAAGTGAGATGCTCCGGTCGTCTATGTTTGTTAAGATAGATCCCTGCAAATCTACTGGTGGATCATGCAGATCTACGCCAGCAATTCCTATAATAACTCTTACTCCTGTGCCTTGCATGATGGTATTACTATATGAGGATAACTTTCCTCAATTATCCAGGAGTACTGATAAATCACAGAGGGTTATCTTCAACCCATATATCAGAGCGTCATGAATTACTTCTCAAGGAACACCAATGTCTAATCCATATGATGAAATCCTTAACTGGCAGATATCTAATGCAGTAGAACATATCAAAGTTCTGAGAAGGATTGATTCCAAGCTAGATGGAATTAGTCAACAAAATACTGTTACTTATCACAAAGTCAATTTTGTTATGAAACAAATACAAAAGATGTATAGGTCTTACAAAGCCCAGATTCAGCACCTTGATGTTAAAATTCATCAATACATCTCGGCCCAATATATAGGGACAAAATTCGACTCCAAAGTTCGAAAGATACAGGAGATTCAAAGGACCGTCCGATAAATGGAAGCAGACATGCATGGTTCTCAATCACAACAGATATATGGCTCATCCTTTTCGAATTTTCCAAATACTCAGCCATCATATCCCTTACCTATGTATCAACGGTATCCAAAAGAAGCTGACTATTCAAAGGTATTCAAGTTCAACTACCACCCTTTGATTAGACAGTATGTACATCCTCAGACAACTCATGAGAAATCTCGATGATCAAACCAAAGCCAACATTTGATTGTATGCCTAAACCTCGAGTTTTTGAGCAACTTTCAAAGGTTCCAGAAGCGTCATCTTCTTACACACCTTTTGAACCAGAAGAATAGTGGAGAAAGCCCTTAAGGATTTCAACTCATCTAGAATCTCCACCACCAGTACAACCTTCCACCTCTACTTTTGGGAAGGACAAAGCTAAGCAAGCAAAGTACATAGCTACTCTGACGTCTAAACGTCTTGCAGATAATTTCAGTTCTTTTTAAGAGAAAACTGATGCGGAAAGCACTACATTTGAAGTCTCTGCAATACCATCTAGTTGTTCAGATGAGCAATCACTCATCGCTTCAGAAGGACAACAAGCATCAGAGTCATCATATGAACCAGTCTCTTTACCATCGACTGATGATTCAACTAATTTTGCTGATCTTTCAGAATTATCTAATGTTCTAATGACAATGCTTCAATATACTGACGAACCAGAAATCAGTGAAGTTGAATCCACAGGTACTAAACCTTTCAAACCTGAACTAGCACCTCAAGCAACTAGTGTAGCTAGGGTAGCACAATAGCCACAAATAACCAAGCCTACTTCAGGACCTTGGTTTACTTTTAATGATCTACCTCCAAAGAAATGACAAGATAGACTTCATGAGCTCGGTGCATGGATTGATTTACAAATGACTATACCTAATCATCCTCTCTCGAATATTTTGTCTCTATTTACATCCAGATTTACTGGTACTTTGCGAGAATGGTGACAAAGTGTTAGTGAATATCAACGTCTTTAGTATATACAAGTTACAACTGCCGGAGCACTACTTGGCATACTTTACAAAAAATTTATTGGTGACTTCTAGTTGATTGACAAGCAGATCTGTCACGAATATTTCAAGATGAAATGATGTTCTCTTGATAAGCGTGTGAAATGATGTTCTCTTGATAAGCGTGATCTTCAAAAGCATTTTAAGCGCATGACGGAAAGATATTATCTTCTGAATGGATGTAATGATGTCAACCTTCGTTATACTTTTATCTCATCCCTTCCATATGAAATACAGCCAGAACTTCAACGGATCATAGCTTCCCTACAAATAGAAATGTCTACAATCTCTCTTAGAGAAATCTACCAACTTGCTATAGCTTCTCTTGATAAACTATGTGATCAACATACTTTGTTCAAGAATATCCTTAAAGGAGGTCCAGTTCTGAAACAAGCATACAAGAAGTCATTTCTCCATATCAAGTGTAAAGATAACAGACTTGTAAGTGCCATAGCAGCAAGAAAGCTCATCAATCTCAAGTATATTATGAAAGGAGAAAGTTCCACAGAAAGAAAGAAGGCATGAAGTCTTGGAAGCAAAACTTCAAGAAGAAGAACATAAGTAGAAAACGTAGATTCATGAGGTTCTTCAAAAAATCGTCACATCAACAAAAGCAGAAGCCTCGATGTTTTGTCTGTGGAAGCTTAAAACACTTCGCGAATAATTGTCCTAAGGCAACCAGGAAAGATGCCAAATTCCTGGCGAAACTTTAAAAACTTATCCCTATTAATCCTCAAAGTCACATTGAAGAATTACTAGAAAAACAATCTAGTGAGGACAGTGACACACAGTTTGCTATCTTTGTGTCAACAGATGAAGAAGAATAGTCATAATCATTTGCCTCTACAAGTGATGATTCACTATACATGTTACAGCAGACATGTATGAAGATTGATCTTACTCCAGTTTAACGATCTTATGTCCAGATCCAGAGTTTTCAACAAGATAAATATGATCGACCCATTAAAGCTATTGGGTTTATGGATACTGGTTCTAGTCGTACGATCAAGAAGCTCAATATCCTACCAGCTAAAGCATGGACTTCTCGTGAAGAATATTTTACTGCAACTGATGAGAATTCTTTCAAAATTGGGTTAAGAATAAGAAGCAGAATTGACATTCTCTTCTTTCCTCAATGTACAGTTTAGACTAAAGTACTTGGAAGCAATCTTCTAGGCCCAAATCTTCTTATTGGAATGGATGTTTATTGTAAAGTCAAACATCTACAGATCCTACCCACAGCCCTCAGGTATCGAAACCTTTTGAGTCCATACATTGATCTTAAAAACATGTTTGAACTTACACAAGTTCCTACATGTTACACTGGACTTCGAGATAAACTACTGAGCTACTGTCCAGAGTCTCATGCACAGTTTACTCATCCAAATCCTCTGTGGAAAAACTTAGACTTTTTTCATAAGTTTACCATTTAAAAAGAATGAGGATATCAATCCTACGAAAGCCACACGTCCAGGAATGAATCCTGATGACTTGAAGCTTGCACAAGAAGAGCGTGTTGTATTATTGCAGCAAGGATTGATCGAGCCCACAAAGTCGGATTGGGCTTGCCAAACGTTCTATGTCAATAAATGTTCAAAATAAAAACGTGGAAAAAAATCTAATAATAAATTATAAGCCTCTGAATGCATTCTTGCAAGATGATAAGTTTCCTCTTCCTAAAATTAGTACACAGGTACTATTTCTTAAGGAAGTTGTTATCTTCTCAAAGTTTAATCTTAAATTAGGTTTTTGGCAATTGGGTATTCACCCTAAAGAATGTTACAAGACTGCCTTTTGCATTCCCATCGACGATATTCTACTGTTCTCAAAGACCCACGAGGAACATCAGGCCCTTCTTCGAAATTTTTGGACCATACCCAACAGTATGGTATAATGCTTTTGGTCTCGAAAAGCACTACTGGTATAATAAAAATTGAATTTTTTAGAATGTAAATTAAGGATGGATTCTATCAACCAGGTCTACATATTGCAAAAGAATTATTACAATTTCCTGATAAAAATCACACTGTAAAATAGATTCAACAATTTCTTGGAATTATCAACTAGATCAGAGATTTCATACCACAAGTGGTAGCCTTCACATCAAGCTTACCTAAGCTCTTACACAAGAATCCACCAACATGGGGAAAAAACAGACTATAACTGTCAACCATCTCAAGAATCTTTGTCAGAATCTTTCACCATTGAAACTTTCTGATCACAGACTATCTCTCTCTTCAACAGATGTCAGTCTTAGTAAGATAGGAATGACTAACCTATCAAGACAAATTCAACAACATCCACTATGGCCACTAAATACTTTTTTCTACTATAAGTATCCTTCTTCTCTTCAGAAAAATCACAAAAAGATTTGCATTACTTCTTTTTCTTTTCAGTAATTTGGTAAAATGGATAGCAACATTCTTTTTGCTCTTACAAGGAAAGCTTTTCCTCCTCTTACTAGGCCTCCTCATTGTGTTTCTAAAGTTGCCTCACTTGCTCGTAGTAGTTTATTCTATTACTTACATCTTTTTCTGCATGAACATAATTCTACTGGAAATCTTGTTATGTTCAATATCAAAGCACCATACCAAAATGCGATTCTACTACAAGAGCCTTTATCAGAAAACACGTTATGTTATCTTTGGGCATTATCTACTTTTATATGCCTGTGCTTTTATAGTTTCTCGTCTTCAACTGTATCAACATCTCTATAATCCAAATAATGGGAGTTCTTTATTATGGACATTCCTAGAATGGTTCCAACCTTTAAGCCAATGGAAGCAACAATTTGGTGTTATCATTGAACAACATCGTCTTTGGTCAGCTGCAGCATGACGACAAAATACACTATGTTTTTTCATCATACATCGTCTTTATAGAAAAACATCTACTGGAGTTCTTTACACTAAACGTGTCCAATTTTGGCATACAACCTTATATTGGCCTCGAAACAAAGAGAATGTGTTAACCTCTTTAAGAAATTTACTTAAGGAGCTTAATCACTTTCCGGATCATCTGGTATTGACTACGTCTATTGGACCACATATTGGAGAATTTATGCCTGGTGAACCAGAAGTACCAGAACTCAATATTCCTGGTTCCAATAGTCCTGAATATACTGATTTAGGAGAAGACGAAGAAACAATTATCTCACAGATTGCAGGACCTTCTCAACCATCCAATTTGGTTTTTCAAGATGCTCAGAATCCTAATGAAGACATTCCTAGCATTAATGAAGACCAGTTAGATCAATTCCTGCATGAGCTACACCTGACAAAGCTCCATCACATAAAAGAGAAACGACCTCATCATGTTGATTATGAAGACTTAAGTGATCCAGACTCTCCATCGAATCTCCAAAGTTGGCAATCTCCTATTCGCCATCATTAGTTTTGGATACTTTGGATTCATTATTGTAAGATACAGAAAAAAAAGACCTTACTTTACACATGTAAAGTAAGAACGAAACAACTGACATGATAAAAGATGGGTTTCACACATCACTTTTAACAACTATTGAAGATTCCATCTTATCATCTTCTTGTTCATCTTTTGTAAAGTAGTACTGTTTACTACTGTATGCTTTAGAACTTTGTGTTAAAGTAGTTTACTTTCTCAAAGTTAGGTGAATTATTAGCTTTACTTTTGTAAAGTATATTCCTTAAAGATAAAGTTAGGTTTGCTTTTGTTAAAGCTTTCATTATTATATCTCTAGGATAGTTTACATTCCTATCCCTCGCTTCGCTTATAAAAGCAGGGTTCGTCTTAGTTTGTAATCAAGTTTTTACATTTAGAAGTTGTGAACATATATAAACTGGAGAAGTTAGTTTTTCTTTAAATCTCTTCTCTTCTCTGAAACCTTTAAACCTTGAAATCATATCTCCTCCAGTGTTTAAGATTGTAAGATGAGTATGCTCTACACTCGCCTTGTATAAGGATCTTGTGTAACAGAAAATCTATGACAATCTGGAAAACTGTTGCTTCTAAATTTTCGCTGCCTTGTTTTCAGAAGCATTAACGGGGAATGACGAGCAAGAGTGTGTGAGTGAAGTAGGGTTCCTAAGAGGTGTGAGCAGTAAGTCCCGTGTTAAACTGAAGGACAAGCATTGAAGGGGTGTAATATTTGGTAATGTTTCACCGTTATCTCGTAAGGCCTTATGGGGTAGCTCAGAGAAACATTACCAAAATATTACACCCCTTTAATGCTTGTCTTTCGGCTTAACACAGGACTTACTGGTATCATCTGAGCTACCCCATAAGGCCTTACGAGATAACGGTGAAACATTACCAAATATTACACCCCTTCAATGCCTGTCCTTCAGTTTAACACGGGACTTACTGCACTGGTATCATCTGAGCTACCCCATAAGGCCTTTCGAGGTAACGGTGAAACATTACCCAAATATACCCCCTACTTCAAAAGCCAATTTTCATCTGGACTCTAAACCACGCAGTCTCCCACGTGGGCCCACAGGAAACCCCACCTCTGTGGGCACCATTTGCCTGTGGTTCGCCTACCAAATTATTTTTCTTGGATTCGAACTTGCGACGTAGGGCAAACCCAGGCCGCAACCTGGTGGCTTTGATACCATTGAGCTACCCCATAAGACCTTACGAGGTAACGGTGATATTACCCAAATATTACACCCCTTCAACGCCTGTCCTTCGGCTTAACACGGGAGTTATTGCTCACGCCTCTTAAGAGCCCCACTTCACTCACACACTCTTACTCATGTAAAGGTTTCAGAGAAGAGAAAAGAAGAGATTTAGGGAAAAACTGACTTCTCCATTTTTGATATGTTAACAACTTCTAAATATAAAAGCCTTATTACAAACTAAGACGAACCCTGCTTTTATAAGCGAAGCGAGGGACAGGAATGTAAACTATCCTAGAGATATAATAATGAAAGCTTTAACAAAAGCAAACCTAACCTTATCTCTAAGGAATCTACTTTACAAAAGTAAAGTTGATAATTTACCTAACTTTGAAAAAGTAAACTACTTTAACACAAAGTACTAAAGCATATAGTAGTAAACAGTACTACTTCACAAAAGGTGAACAGGAAGATGATAAGATGGAATCTTCAATAGTTGTTGAAGGTGACATCTGGAATGTTTTGTTCCTACTTTACAGGTGTAAAATAAGGTCTTTTGTCTGTATCTCACAATAATGAATCCAAAGTATCCAAAATTAATGATGACGAATAAGAGATTGCCAACTTTAGAGATTCGATGGAGAGTTTACATCACTTGGGTCATCAGAATCAACATGACGAGGTCATTTCTTTTTGTTGTGACGGAGCTCTACCATGTGTAGCTCATGCAAGAATTGATCTAACTGGTCTTCATTAATGCTAGGAATGTCTTCATTAGGATTCTGAGCATCTTGGAAAACCAAATTGGATGGTTGAGAAGGTCCTGCAATCTGTGAGATATTTGTTTCTTCGTCTTCTCCTGAATCAATATATTCAAGATTATTGGAACTAGGAATATTGACTTCTGGTGCTTCTGATTCCAGGCATAAATTCTCCAATATGTGATCCAATAGACGTAGTCAATAATGGATGGTCTGGTAAGTGATTAAGCCCCGTAAGTAAATTTCTTAAAGAGGTTAACTCATTCTCTTTGTGTCAAGGTTAATATAAGGCTGTATGCCAAAATTGGACACGTTGTTCAGTGTAAAGAACTCCAGTAGATGTTTCTCTGAAAGGACGATGTATGATGAAAAGCATTGTGTATTTTGTCATCGTGTTGTAGCTGACCAAAGATGATGTTGTTCAATGATAACACCAAATTGCTGCTTCCATTGGCTTAAAGGTTGGAACCATTCTAGGAATGTCCATAATAAATAATTGTCATTGTTTGGATTACAGAGATGTTGATTCAGTTGAAGAGGAGAAAATGTAAAAGCACAGGCATATAAAGTAGATAATGCCCAAATATCTCTATTAGTGTTAATTCAATTCCTATGCTTAATGGCACCAATTTTAAGTCATCGAAGAAGAACTTTTTGATTGTTCTCGAAGCCATAGACTTGGATCTTGCTTTACGATTCAATCAACATGATCCACTTACTAGTGAGAGTACCTCTGATCAAAAGAGGGAGATGGAAAAGTGGGAAAGATCAAATCGTATGAGCTTGATGATCATAAAACGTGCCATTCTAGAAGCTTTTCGGGGCACTATGTCCGATCGGATTACTACGGCTAAGGGTTTCCTTGAGGATCTTAAGAAAAGATTTGCCAAAAATGAAAAGGCTGAAACAAGTACACTTTTGGCAAAGCTTATCTCAATGAGGTATGTAGGAAAAGGAAACATAAGGGAGTACATTATGGAAATGTCTCACATTGCTTCAAAATTGAAAGCACTTAAGTTGGAATTATCTGAAGACTTGTTAGTGCATTTGGTTTTGATATCTCTCCTGGAACAATACAATCAATTCAAAGTGAGTTATAACTATCAAAAGGAGACATGGTCTCTTAAGGAGCTTATCTCACACTATGTCCAAGAAGAGGAAAGGTTAAAGCATGATAAGACAGAAAGTGCTCACTTAGCTACAACATCTAAGGACAAAAGGAACAAAAGAAAAAAACTAAAGAAACTGCGGTTCCAGCAACACAAAAAAAACATAAGGAAGAAAAAACCAAGAGGTTGTTTCTTTTGTGACACTGAAGGTCATGTAAAGAAGCAGTGTACCAATTATCATGCATGACGTGCAAAGAAAGGTATGTTTCTTATTTTAGTTTGTTCTGAGGTTAATTTGACTTCGATACCTAGACACACATGGTGATTAGATTTTGGTGCAACAACTCACATCAGTGAGTCTATGCAGGGTTGCCTGAGTTGCCGAAAACCAAGTGATGGTGAAAGATACATCTATGTAAGAGACAGCAAGTTGGTAGAAGTCAAAGCAATAGGGACTTTTAGATTATTGTTAAGAACTCGTTTTAATTTGAATTTAGTTAAGACTTTCATTGTTCCGTCTTTTAGAAGGAATTTGATTTCTATTTCTGCTTTGGACAAATCTAGTTATTGTTGTTCATTTGGAAATTGAATATTTAGTCTCTTTCAAAATTCAATTTTGGTTGGTACCGATTCTTTATCAGGTTACGATAATCTATATATGCTTGACATTACTGCTTCATTTAATAAAGCCTTACATGTGGGTGCATGAAGTTTAAAGCGCAAATTAAGCGAAGAGAATTCTGCCTCGTAGCACAAAAGATTAGGTCACATCTCTGAAAGGAGAATTGAGAGACTCGTGTCCAAAGAAATTCTCGATCCCCTTGATTTTACAGATTTAGTTACTTATGTTAATTGCATTAAGAGGAAACAAACAAATGTCAGGAGATTGGGGTCAATAGGCTTTAGATATCTTAGAACTTATCCATACAGATATTTATGGGTCATTCCTTACAGCATCTTGAAATGGTCAACCGTACTTTATAATGTTCATAGACGACTTCCCGCGATATGACTACCTCTATCTCATTCAAGACAAATCACAGTCTTTGGAAGTGTTCAAAAATTTTAAGGGTAAAGTTAATAACCAACTCAACAAATGGATTAAAAGTGTCAGATCTGACCGTGGTGGTGAGTACTACCACAGATATGACAGATCATGTGAATAACGTCTAGGACCATTTGCTAAATTCCTAGAGGAATGTGGTATCGTCCCATAGTACAATATACCAGGTTCGTCTAGCATGAATGGTGTTGCTGAAAGACGAAACAGAACGTTTAAGGATATGGTGAAGAGTATGATTAGTCATTCTACCTTGCCATAATCACTCTGGGGAGAAGCACTAAAGACCGCAGCATATATACTCAATAGAGTTCTAACTAAAGCAACTGATAAGACCCCTTATGAACTTTGGACGGGCAAGAAGCCTAGTTTAAAGCACTTACACATTTGGGGATGTCCAGTTGAGGCAAGACCTTACAGGCCAAATGAAAAAAAACTAAATTCAAGGATTATCAATTGTTACTTTATTGGATATTTTGAAAGATCCAAGGGTTACAAGTTTTATGATCCCATTACTAAGGCAATTTTTTATATGAGAAATGCTCGGTTTTTTAAGGATGTTGAGTTTACTGGGAGAAAAAGGATTAAGAACTTTGTTTTTAAAGAGGAACATGTTGAAATTCCTCTAATTTTTGTTGACAATGATTAGGGCAGGTTTCCATTCTGACATTGTTCAAGAAGTAATTCCAGATCAAGACAATGTCATAGAAACTCCTCCTCAAGTTCAACAACTTGTTCCATAAGAACAAACTCTACAATCTCAAGAACCTATGCCATTAAGGAGATCCACTAGAGAGAGGAGAACTGCAATTCCAGATGATTATGTTGTATTTCTTCAAGAACATGAAGTTGACATTGGTATGGTGGAAGATGATCCAATCAACTTCCATCAAGCCATGGAAAGTTCTGACTCTCAAAAGTGGATTGATGCCATGAATGAAGAGATAAATTCCATAAAGGACAATGATGTTTGGGACCTTGTACCATTGTCTAAAGGTGCAAAACCTATTGGTTGCAAATGAATATTTAAGACCAAGAAGGATTCGAAAGGCAATGTAGAAAGGTATAAAGCTCGTCTTGTCGCAAAGGGTTGTAGACAGAAAGAAGGCATTGATTATAAAGAGACTTTCTCTCCGATTTCTTCGAAAGACTCTTTCAAGATAATAATGGCATTAGTGACACATTTTGATCTTAAGTTACATCATATGGATGTTTAGACAGCATTTTTCAATGGTGACATTGATGAGACGATTTATACGGTGCAGCCAGAAAACTTTGTGTCAAGAGATGCAAAGAAAATGGTTTGCAAACTAAAGAAGCAGGTATCTCGTCAATGGTATTACAAATTTCACCAAGTTGTCATCTCATTCGGTTTTGAGATGAACTTGGGTGATGATTGTATATACCATAAGTTCAGTGGGAGTAAGTACATTTTTTTGGTTTTATATGTCGATGACATATTGCTTGCCACTAATGATATAGGCTTATTGCACAAAACCAAGAGATTGATGTCAAAGAAATTTGAAATGAAAGATCTTGTTGATGCCTCTTTTGTTTTAGGAATTCAGATACATCGAGAACGCTCACAAGGCATTCTTGGATTATCACAAAAGAGCTATATTGAAAAGGTACTTAAAAGATTTGACATGCAGGATTGTAAACCAGGTGATACCCATGTGTATAAGGGAGATAAGTTCAGCTTAAGTCAATGCCCCAAGAATGACTTTAAAGTTAAGGAAATGCAAAAGATCCCTTATACTTCGGCTGTAGGAAGTCTAATGTATGCTCAGGTTTGTATTCTGGATATTGCGTACATTGTTGGAATGCTAGGGAGATATTTAAATAACCCAGGATTGGATCACTAGAAAGAAATCAAACAGGTAATGTGGTACTTGCAGAGAACGAAAAATTATATGCTCACATACAGGAAATTGAATAAGTTGGAGATCATTGGTTATTCTGATTTCGATTTTGCTAGATGCCAAGATAGTATGAGATCCACTTCGGGCTATATTTACCTGCTTGATAGAGGAGCTATTTCCTAGAAGAGTACTAAGCAGACACTTATAGCTTCTTCTACCATGGCAACGGAGTTTATAGCATGTTTGAGGCATCCAACCACGAGATATGGCTGTGAAACTTTGTCACTGGGTTGCGCATTGTGGACTCTATTGAAAGACCGCTTAAGTTATTTTGTGACAATAACTCTGCAGTGCTATATTCCAATAACAATAGGAGCTCGACAAAGTCGAAGCACATCGACATCAAGTTCCTAATTGTTAAAGAGAGAGTTCAGAGTGGACAATTGTTTATATAGCATATTGGATCAAATTCCATGGCTGCGAATCCGCTTACTAAAGGAGTGTCACCCAAGGACTTTCATGAGCACACTGCTCATATGGGTGTTGCATCTTTTCAGGATATATAATTTCAGTTGGAGTTTGTATTGTAGATGCTTTTTGGATTAGACATTTTTCACTGTCATTTTGGATACAATTTTTGGTTAAGTTGTTCGATGTTATTTTCAGCTTTAAGATATTTGGTTTATTTTGTCTCTAAACTTATTTAAAATTGATCTCACTAAAGCATAAGATTGGACCAGTTGGAAATAAGCGTGATAAGATCACATTGCTTATAATTTCCATGCTACATATCCATGCTTGATCTATGTCATTTGGTTATATTAGCATACGTGACCATTGATGGTTCTAGTTACGTTAATTGTAGCGAATCACGCTTTGATCCTATGTTGGTATGATTGATAGACCGTATTGTCTGGGGATACATACAGTAATGATAGCACAATTTTGAGTACTCATAAGGTTAATATACAATTTTAAGGTAACACATAGAGCCCAAGTGGGAGATTGTAAAGATTTTTAATCAAACATGTGGGCTTATATGTGTATAATTGAATATAAAGGCTATCATATAAAGTTCAGCCCAATTAATTAAAGTGATCTAATATGTTTTTGGTATTTTGGGCTTCATGCATCTATTTTAAGTGTGGGCTCTATATGTGTAGAGACTATGTTTATAATTTCTAGTTTTATGATAGGCCAAACTAGAAATTAGATTAGGGTTTTACCCTAATATAAATGCTTATGGTCTCCAAATTAAACATACGCTCAATTGTTATATGAAATTTCATTATCAGAGAGAAAACAGAGAGTTATGAAAAAATCTAGAAAAATGAGCTACGTTCTAATTTGAAAGACAAAAATCACAAAACTTCAATGCAGATTTTATAATGAATTCAGGTATGTTTCCGCTTTTATTTTATTATTGATGATTTGATGTATTTTAAAGGGATTAAAACCCAACATAATAATTCTGGTTATGTTTCCTTACAGCATAGTAACCAGCACCGTAATAGGGTTTCGAGGTTTACACGTGAATCTGGTTCATTCACCAGCTCAACAGCAGCAAGACTTAGGATTTAGCTAGCGCATACTCATGGCAGCGAGGCTTATACATATCAGGGTTCTTGAAAGCAGAACAACATTGTTTTGATTAATTATATTAAAATGAAATCGTTTTGATGAATCAGATAAGAATAACCTTTAAGTTTTGAGTCTGATACAAAGTCGGATTAGTTTGGATTGGAGAAAACAAATTTTGTCAACTCTAAACATTTGATTTAGAGCAGCCAACAAGGTGACTGCACACTAAACATAAGCAAAAACAAGATAAAACGTCAATTTGGCATTTGACATGGTAATGAAAATTTGTATTTTGTATAACCTGGCAGCAAGAAAATCTATGACATCAACCGTTTCATCAATATTTGATATGCCATTTTGGGAGCCTTCAACCACATGTAAATCAACAGTGACCTTCGTTCCATGCTGCCTGTACAAAAGACCACAGCCATTACAATAGGAATAGGATAGGGTTGGTATCTCGGTCCAGCCCAATCCAACTTACTCTAATAAATTCAACAGAGAAAGTCAATTAAATGCTTAGATTAATTCAAATTTAGGAGAATTCAGAATTGATTCAGACTAAACGACAATATTTTATTCAATAACTAACAGATGATCAAAATAATATTATTTTACACAGAGTTAAATCGATTCTCAAACTGTCCTATCGTAATTGCTATGGAATGACATCTCCAGCTAATACTTAATTCTGTCCAAGTGAACGCTTTGTGTAACGCTTCTAAGCAACCAGCATAGGTTCGTTAGTTCTGCTCTGTCCCATTTGCCGGCTAATACTATTATCAACAGTTAAAACCCAGAGAGGAAAATCATCATAGGTTGTGTTAGGTTCAAGTAACCGGACTGGGGAAGTGTGATTATAGAAGTTTGGTGAAGAAAAGGAAAGACGGTTTCATGAAAAGTGACATTGCGAGAAACAAAGATGGCACGTGTTTCTGTATCGAGTAAGATGTATCCTTTAACAT
>JANTNU010000233.1:33325790-33341826 GCA_024752395.1 Erythroxylum havanense
TATGTCATATATCATGGACTTCATTAATTTGATTAAAGATCAATATCACTTCATAAAGAACATCAAATAAATGAAACATGCCTTTCTTTATTTATTCATAAAGTCTGTACATGACTATGAACAAAAAGCGCTAAAGGAAATTGCCTTTAGGGCATTACTCTAACAGTGACTCGATTGTAGTACCTTTCTTTTGGCCTCGACCCGTTTTTCTACAAAAAAAGAAGAAAAATTTTAATGAAAAAATATGTAGTTTACTTTGCTTTCATAATTAAATAATGCTTAACATTTTGATTAAAACATAAAATTAAAAATATTTATTGAATTTAAACAGAATATGTACATCAATTAATCAAATCATAATTTAACGACAACTTATTTACATAAAAACTCTTAAAACCACTTTTTATTGACATTTAAGGATGGTTTTACACAAAATAAAACTGAAAATTAGAGAAACATTAACAAATTTTAAATGATGCATCTTAATAAGTCAAGAGATATTAAATAAGGTCAGGTTCAATATTTTTTTAAAGTAATTTTCAAAAACATATTTTTTGAATTACTTATTTGAAACAAGTTTAAATTGGAAGGTTTTAATTTGAGCATAGTCGACCTTCAAAGTGAAAATATTAAGTTTAACTCGGACCATTTAAGTTCAAAAAATTGATTTTTTAATTTAGACTTAAGCATGACTAAAAATTTGATTAATTAAATTTTTTGCTGATTTCGATTTAAATATGAATATTTTTTCGTCCTTTATTAGGGAGATGCAAATGTAATAAATTTAAACAACATTAATAAGAGTTTAAGTATAGCATAAGCAATTTGTATCATGCAAATAAAATTAATTTAAGATATATTTATATAAGTAACATGTCTTATTTTTCAAGTAAGACTTTTTAAGTTGATTTTGTTAATTTTTGTTATTGATTGTTTATTTATAATTTGATTAGTTATTTGTATGTTTTTTTATGGTGAGTTTTGATATAATTGATCAAGTTGCTTATTTATAGTCATAAAATTACAATTTTAAGTATGTAAAAATACAAAAGAGAGACTGTGTATATTATGATCCTCCCTACATTCTCACAAAATAGAAAATCTCGTGCACTTACCTTAATTTTATACAGGACTGTAAAAATTTTGTATAATTGTTATGATGAATTTAGAATTTGTTAATTTGAGATTAGTGGGATTTTTTTATCATACAAATGCGAGTGAATTATGCATATGTAACATGTAATTAAAATTCCATATAGACTTGTCAATTTATGTAGAGGCATTTATTATAGTTTTAAATATTGCTTTTAATTACATTTTATATTATCGATATCTTGTATGAATGTGTATTATTGACGTGTTTGGATTGATGTGTGCTACTTGTTTTGTATTAAAGTCTTATCAATAATTCACTAACATGAACAAGTTGGAAGTTGGAACGCAACTTTACACGAGAAGAGAATGTCAAATGAAGTATTATAAGACATGTGAATTTGACTTTCGCTATTAAGTAAATAAAACATACCTTTCAATTCTTTTCAGTACTCTACAAACGCTACATTAAGCCTAAAGTACTAGTAGGGATGACACATTTTTTTAAGCTAAATATCGAATTTGGTCCTATCCTTAAATTAATAAAAAATTATTATTTTTATTAACTTAGTTTGTTTTACCCATTTAATAAAATTGTATTATTTCTTTAATTACACCAATCTCACTTAAATTTTGACTAAAAAAGCTTTTTATTAATTAATTGTAAAGCTAAAAGTGCAATTTAAAAATAATAACTTATTTTTTAAAATTTGTGATTGGATATAACATGTTATAGTATGACTTATCCATAGTATTAGAATCTATTAATAAAGTTTTTAAAGTATAAAAATGCTACGTTACTTAATTGATAAAAAAATAATTTATTAAAAATTTCATTTATTGTAAAAAGAAAGTTTAATTATGTTAAATTTAATGATCAAAACTATATTTTACACATTTTGTAAAATTTTTTTGACTTTATTTAAACAAAAATCATGATGTTTAAATTAATTAAATTTAAGTGAAACTATATTATCAACTTGTCGGAAACCTAAAGTCAATTTAAAGGGCTGGCTAGTGAGCAGGTTCATCACTAGCAGTAATGTGCTATCCCCTACGAAGGTTTTATTGAAGGACGTTGACGCCTAGGCCCTACTGCTCATTTGTGGGGAAAAAAGTTAACGTCATAGGTTGTTGCACACAGGCATCTAATTTGTCTACTTTCTGACCTCTGTACTGTTTGGGATCAGAGAAAATCCAACCCAAAGTCAAAATGAATCCACCGGACGCGATCATAACCCTACACTTAACATTCTTTTCTTTTTCTCTCTCCATATTTACCTCTACCCCAACTCACAGCATCCAAAGTAAAAGATGTCTGTGTGATCAGTTCATGTCTTCTCGCGCCTTTTGATGCCTTTTGTCTTTAAGAAAGGCCGTTGTTACCTTTCCTTTTCACCAAGTGTAAGTAAATAGAAAGGGGTTGTTTGGTCCGCCAGGAAAGTCGATCCCTTCAAGAACAAAGCTTCTGCTTCAACAACAGAGTGAGAGTGACGAAGAACACGCATGGAAGGTCGACCCAGAAGTGGCAGAGAAAGAGAAAACAGCCCAGACAGGGCCAAAGTGTGCATGCAGAGGGAAAAACTCGTCAAACCCGTCAAAAAGGTTCAGGTTGTTTACTACTTGTCGAGAAATGGCCAGCTTGAACACCCACATTACATGGAAGTTCCTCGTTTGGCCAACCAACCCCTTCGTTTGAGAGGTAACAGAAAAGTTCTTGATCATTGCTCTTGCTTCATTTCACATGCCCTTCCCTTATGTTGTATTGTTTTTTCGTGTGTAGATGTTATAGATCGGCTAACAGTTCTTAGAGGAAAGGGCATGCCCTCTTTATATTCATGGTCTTGCAAGAGGTATCTATGTGTACACAAACATTCTGGTGTGTCTTTGATCCATTATTAATGTTAGCTTCTGTTGGGTCTTTTAAGGAGCTACAAAAATGGCTATGTGTGGAATGACTTGGCAGAAAGTGATGTCATCTATCCATCTGAAGGGGCTGAGTACGTACTCAAAGGGTCTGAACTGGTTGAAGGATCTTCTGGTCAGTCTTCAACTTGTAATCTTAATGTCCACATTAAGAATGTTCAAATTTCTAACAATAGTTAAAACTCTTCTGTTCTTGTTGCAGAAAGGTTCCAACTTCTTCATGTTAACAATAGCAGACAATCGATTCAAGAACCTAATGTTGTCCACACAAAAAGGAAACAACTTTCCTCAAGTAGTCAAAGCAGAAAGCTTGAAGCAACTCAAAATGCCAAGTACGAATATCAAGAATATGAAGAAGAGGAAGAGGAAGACCTTGAAGAATCACCAGAAGAGTACGAGGACGAAGAGAAAACAAGCTACACTAGCTCCACTACACCTCACTCTCGTTGTTCAAGAGGCGTTTCCACGGACGAACTCGAAGAGCGACCCACTAACATCAACCTCACCACCAACAAGGATTCAACCAACCATATCTCTTCTCCGCAACCACCACCACCCTCGGTTCTCTCCGGCCAACCAACACAAAACATACCCACCAAAACCACCACCAATGCCAGCACCACCCCTAAAAGGTTCGAAGACGGCGACCCAGTTCCGGTACAGTCGACCACTAGCCGGAACTCGGTCCTACTTCATCTAATCTCATGTGGAAACTTAACTATACCCAAGTCAAAGAACAGCATGCCAACTATAAGACCACCGGCGAAAATGAACAGTGACATATCGATCAGAAGAAGCGAAACTGATCTTCACCGGGGGGTTTTATGCAAGAGTGCGGTTAAGGTTGTTGAAGAGGACATCATCAACTACATGTCTGAAAATCCTAGGTTCGGCAATTTACAGTCTGAAGAAAAGGAGTATTTCAGTGGCAGTATAGTTGAGTCCATGAGTGAAAATCGTGCTATGAGTCTGACGGAGGCCGAGTTGAAGAGATCAAATTCTTACAAAGAAGAAAGGTCAGTTGCAGATTAACATTTCCGTTTGGACTTACTGTTCCAGTGATGTGACTCTAGCTTTCCACGATCTAGTGAAAAGGGTTAGGGTCCACATCTTTTGTGCTTTTAACCATTTATGTGAGGCCTATCCATTCTCTAATCAGGATGAAATGTTCTGACGTTAGAGTACGACTCATTCTATACGAACTTATTATATATTTTTCGAAGTCTGAGCAGTATAGTTCTTGTCATTTGCTTAAATCGTTTGGAGTACTTAATCATGTCTAATTTGGCATCAGCTAAAAATAGTGTTTTAACTTGATTAAGTTAATTTTAACTAAATAATTATCGCAAATTTTATATAAATATATAAAAAAATTTAATAAAATAGGTAGGATCTTATTAACTACAACGTAAGATCTGAACGTAGACCGCTTGTATAGTTTTGGTTAACTTTAATCTCAGCTGTATCTTTGAAAGATTGTCGTGGAAGTGAAAAGGTAGGTTAACTTTTTGAAGTGATGTCACAAAAGATGTACAAGTTGGATCAATACTATCTCTTGTACGAAGTACGAACTCTCATTTTTCTCACATAATGGAACTCTGACAGTACACACAACACGTTTTGGTTCAGGACCACCAAGGCTGAAACGAAGGACACAGTAGAGGACATTAAAGACAGGGCAGCCATGAGAGGCAAGTGCATCCCACGAAAAAAGCCTTCCTGTTTGGCAAAACAAAACAAGAAGCGAAACGAGTGAAGTAAATCCAGGAAGCTTGAAGTTGATCGGTGCTGTAATTATTAGTTGTCAGTGGAGTTTTTACCTAATACTTTGTATCGTTTACCATTACGAAGGAGTGACTGGGGGGGTTGTGGAAAGGTGAAAAGATGGGAGAATCTTGGAGTTGAAATTGGAATGACACGGTGGGATAGGCTGTCGTGGAATTTGTCTTCGAGTACTTTAATGAGGAATTTTTGATGAACTTTGTAATTGAGTCACATGCAGGACTTTTGGTTTCCAACGATCGCCAAAGTTTTCTCTTCAGTTTTTCTTTTAACCATCTCTGCTTCCCTAATTTTCGCTTCTTATAAAGCTCAAGTAGGCTATAAAGGGTAAAGCAAATGGAAGTTTTGGCTTTCCTAAAGTCAAATGGGCTGTAAACCAAAAGAGAAGGGAAGATTAAGAATCATTTATGTAGGAGTTGTCAATAATGTCTTTTGATGAAGAGACTTTGAAGAATGATTCGAGAGAAGTATTTATTATGGATGAGATGACTTTATAGCTACTTTTTTTGAAAAGAAACAGAACAAGGCCCCTCTCAACTAGATCATCCTATTCTTGATTTCTTAATCAAAATTATGTAAAAAAGGGATGAAGCTCTCTTTTTTCCTTGTTGACTAGTGACACCTTTAAGTTATTTATTATCAGATTAATTTTCACTCGAATCGGATAGATTTTTTGTGGAAGTCAAAGTTCTAATCTAAAGTTTTAAACAGCTGCATACATGAGGGTGGTTCGAATCCGCGACCTCACTTAAGCCAGAAGATCCTCTTACCAACTCACTTGTACCTTGAAGTTTTTGATCCTCTTTCTTTAAACCCTAATGTAGTATCTACTTTTCCATGGGTAGATCACAAAATTAAGGTGGCTATTCTTATCAAACTACAATTTCCTGATACAATCTAGCACCTTAAACCACCTTATTCTCTTGATTCTAACTCTTAAGATTGTTATCTGTGGCATGACATGGAACTATTGAGAGCTTTTCTAGCAAAACTTATAGGAAATGAGTTTACCATTCAGATCAAGATGATCCCTAATGTAAGGTTATCTAGAATAATATACTTAGACCAAATTTAACTTTCCTTTTATGGCTAGTAGTTAGGAACAGAGTAGCAACCATGGACATACTTCAATTTATCCAGAATCTAGATCAAATATGTTGTTTAAGGAAGGAATATAAACAAGGGACCATTTGTTCTTTCTCTGCCCTTTTTCCATTGCTATTTGGAATATGATTGGAATTTTTCTCTATAGTGTGGTCCTCTAATTCGCTTATTGAGATAATTAAGTTCCTAACTAAAGCATAAGCTTCCTCTCCACTCTGGAAGAGGAAGGTGTTATTTCTAACCATATCTACTCAAGAGATATATATAGAAAGAAAGAAATCGGTGAAAGTTCCAAAACAAGGGACGTTCTGCAAATTTAGTGCTACAATCAATTACTCAAAAGGGTAGATAACAATATTTATGTTGAGAAATGGAACAAACTCAATCGATATAAAGGAACAGGAGTCTAGCTCATACTTGAGAAAGTATGATAGTTTATGTTGCCTTACGAGATCCTCAAGCTCTCTCAAGCCTTCTACAGAAAAATGGAACTGTTGTATAAAATTAGCTTCATTAAGGTGAGATTTCCAAAAACATGGAGTTAGAGTTTGGCTCTTACCTAAGGATCCCAACCCTACATTGGAATGTTCTCGACATGATCTGAAGAAAGGATGGGATCCTTAAACTCCTTTTGCACTATACCTTAGTTTGATGTCGTTTTACTTGGCCACTACTTCATACGATGTCGTCTAACTTTTTTAGTGGGAAATACGGTATCGTTGGTCTCTTTTAGGAACCTAATGCGTTGATGTTTGTCTTTTTATTGAAGTGTATTGTTGACTCATTGTAATAGGAGTATGTTACTCTCGAATAGACTTATTGTCCTTCACTTTCTTTAATACAATTAACTTTAATTTTTTAAAAAAAGTTAGCCTTACGGGTAGGGTTCACAATAGGTAGATGACAAATTTGGTCCGATCTAATTTTAAATGATCCTGATATTAATTTTTTTTAAAATGACGCGGTCTTTAAGTTTAAAAATTTTAGAACAAAAATAAAATTATTTTAAAAATAAAATCAAAATGATCTCATTTTAAATAGTTTGAGTAGGCTTGTCACTTGTGTCAAATTGTGAATTGGTAATTCAAATTTCGACTTATTACTAAGTTTAATCTTAAAAACTCAAATGGATTCTAGATATATGGATTATAATTTAATTAATTGATTTAGTTCTTTTAATCTAGTTTCAAATTAGATTGTTACAATTATTCAGGATAAAAGGTATGTTATGATTGAGTTTAAATTTGATTAATTTAAATTTAACATATTGGAAACAACCTATTAACTAGAATTTCTATTGGATCTTGTTGTTCTGCGTGTCAGCGAAATTTCTACCGAATCTTGTTGTTGTTAATTTAAATTTAACATATTAATTTCAAATTATATCTAAATTAATTTGTAACTTTTGTTTGAATTGATATCTTAAATATCTTTTTTGAGAAAAGATATCTTAAACTTTTCAAATGCCTTATCATTTAAAAAAAAAGTTAATAATTGAATGCAATTTAGTTTGCATTTTCCCTAAATCTAAATAGTATCACGAACCAATTCACTCGAATTATCATGACAATCTATGGCTTACTGTTAATACTAAAATACATAAATGACTAAGTTTGAAACCTTGTAATGGCATGTCTAGTACAGTGAAAGAACTTAAGTTCAACAAAAACTAGTTTTAATACTTCTAATATATCAAGTTTATATTATAAGGAATTTCTATACATTAGCAAAATTAATATGAGATTTTTTGGTTTTTTAATTTGTCTATGGTAATAAGATAAAAAAAATCATCGTAATATGGCTCAAATAATAGCAACATTTTAAAAGCCAGATTAAAAGTTAAACTTTATTTTATGAAAAACTCTAACAAACTCCTATTATAAAACTCTAACAAACTCCTATTATATTTATCCTCGTATATTTATCCTAGTATATTATCTCAGTTAATAGATAACTTCCACACTCTCCTCAAATTGGAGCATAAATATCAAACATCCTTAACTTGACAATCATATTATGAAACGCTCTTTTTGAAACTACCTTTGTAAGTACATCAACAAAATTGATTTTCAAACTTGACATAAAAAAAAAACTAAATAATCTTTTGATCTATCTTTTCTTTGATGAAATGTCTGCCAATTTGGTATGATCATGTTGTAAAGGATTTTGTGCAATCTCAATAATAACCTTATTATCACAATAAATATTCATAAGTTTCGTATGCTCAATCCCCAAATATGATAGAACATACTTAATCCATAATAATTCACATATTCCATTAGCCATACCTTGAAATTTAGATACTACACTTGACCTTGCAACAACCTTCTGTATCTTGCTTTTCTAAGTTACAAGATTTCCTTACATAAAAGTAAAATAACTAGAAGTAGATTTTCTAGTTGTTTGATCACCTGCCCAATCCACATGTACATCCGTGTAACCTTCAATGTTGGAAGCATTATTCTTTAAGAAGAATAAACCTTTTCCTGGAGAGCCTTTCAAGTACCTTAAGATCTGGTGTACTGCATCCATATATTCTTCACTTGGTTAATGCATAACTTGACTAACACACTCACTGCATACGCTATCTCTGACTTAGTATGAAACAGATAAATTAACCCCCAACTAACCATTGATAATGCCCTATATCTATTAGAATTTGATTTGGGAAAATTCTAAGCTTATGATTCATTTCCATAGTCGTTTCAATTGGTTTACAGACAAGCATTCTAGTTTCAATCGAGAGGTCAAGTATGTATTTTCTTTGTGAAAGAAAAATTCCTTAATATGTCTTTACTACCTTAATACATAGGAAGTATTTAAGTTGTCCTAGGCCCTTCATTTCAAAATGAGTGACTATGTTTTTGTAAGAGCTTCATCTCTTCACAGTCATCTCCTGTCAATATTATATCATCAATATACACAATTAAAAATGTCACTTTACCTCCTTTGCATTTTATAAACAAGGTATGATCTGCAATATTTGCCATGTGAGAACTAGATAAGGTAACAAATCCTTGCCCAACAATGGAGCATATGCTACCATCGACTTTGGAAACAATGGATTAAATGGATGGAGTGATAAATTGTCTCTAATCATATGGTCAGATGCACCTGTATCAATAATTTAGATGTTTTTCCTAGAAATTGTAGAGAAAATATTTGCCTTATCCACAATACCTAAATGAGCAATATTTGCCATGGGCACTGACGTTTCCTCTTTTTGAGATTCCACTTCATTCTTTGGATTGAGATTCCATTTCATTCTTTGGATTGCCACCATAGCCTTTCCAGTAGCCTTTTTTGTGGTTTTTTGAAAAGTCCTACTAGTCAGGATAACCAATAATTTTATAATAACGTTGCTTTGAGTGACCTGTTTCAACACAATAATCATTGCTTGAGCCCATACAATTATTTTTTCAACCTGAAAACTTTATTTCTATTTGATGAACCAAGCATCACACCAGGTGGAAGCTCTATGTATAACTCTTATTCTAGATCTCTATTGAGGAAAGTATTCATAACATCAAACTATTTTAGTGGCCATTCTCGATTTGTTGCAATATAGGCGAGAATGCATATTGTATCTAGCTTGGCTATTGGTGCAAAGGTCTCTTGGTAATCTACTACATACTTTTGTGTATAACCTTTTACAACCAACCATTTTTTATACTTGTCGACACTCCCATCAACCTTAAGTTTCACACTATATACCTATCTACACCTAATTGTTTTCTTTCCTTCGAGTAATGAAACAAGGGCCCGAGTAGAGTTCCATCTCTTCATTCATTACCTTAATCTACATTGGATCATTCAAAACTTCTTGTACATTACTAGGAACAAAAAACTAGATAATTGATTGAAAACAATGCATATGATTTAGAGAAAATTTGAGTAGAAATATAATTGTTGATAAGGTATTTGACTTTAGAGTTGAGATCAATTTCAAATTGTTTCTTTGATACACATTTTTTTGAACTTTGTGGGTATATTAGAAGAGGAACAAGAAACTCATTACTAGTATTATTAGATACTGGACTGAAGATTACTTGAGATTCATCATTTTGGATATTTTGGATTGACCTTTCAGTTATTGGTGTTAAAATAGGCAAGTCTACATTACTAGGTTGTTCTTCAAGTTTTGAGCACTCATCTGCATTGCCTAGAATATCTATAACTTCGTCCAATTCTAAACACTCATCTATATTTCTTAATATGCCTGGTAATATATTCCTTTCATTAGTGTTCTTCACCTGAAGGGAAGATATTGAAACTCCCCCTAAATAATATGGTTCTAACTCCCAAAAAGAGGCATATAAGGTTACATGAAATTTTTGAGTTTGAGGATCATAACATTGATATCCCTTTTGAAAATCTGAATATCTAACAAACACACATCTTTTTGCACAAGGATCAAGTTTAGTTCTCAAAATCTTAGGGACATGAGCTTACATTGTACAACCAAAAACTCAAGGTTCAAGGTTGGGAAGATGAGGAAGTGAAAGTAAGGATTATATTTTCTGTTGAGGAGTTTGAAAATCTAAAACCTGAGATGGTGATCTATTGATGAGATAAACTGCAAATTTTACTACCTCTCCCTAATAAAAACGTGACATGTTCATTCCAAAGATAGAAGCACGAATCACCTCTAATAATTTTCTATTCATCCTATCCTCTAAGCCATTATGTGGTGGAGTATAAGTGCATGAGGTCTGATGTTGAATTCCAAGCTGATGCATAAAATTTTCCAAGAGTGGCATCCATAAAGTCCATGGCATTATTAGTTTGCCACACCTGAATTAGTTTCTAATATTGAGTGCTCACCATGTTGATCAACATCATTTTTTTCGTAAATCGTGATATCTAGGTCATATGTGTACATTCATCAATGAATGTAACAAGATATTTAGCCCTAGATAATGAAGGAATTTTTGTAAGTCCTTAAACATCTGAAAGTATAACTACAAATGGCTCAAAACTTTTAGTTAAACTAGGTAAATGAGGAACATGATGGCTTTTTGCAAGTTCACAACAAAAAATCTGAGTCATTTAAGTTTCAAAAAAGATTTAGCTGTAATTTTCTAAGATATCCAAAAGAAAGATGACGTAACCGTCGATGTCATAACTAGATATCTGCTCAAGTTTTTCTTGACTATTAGTCTGATATGCACAACTGAATCTTTGTCCTCCATTATCTGTTAAATCCAAGTAGTATAAATTACCTCATTTAACAGCATAATCAAGAGTCTTTCTGGTCAGAATATCCTAAAAAACACATAATGAAGGCCAAAAAGTTACAGTACATTTTAGATCTAAATTAATATGTCAAATAGACAGGAGATTATACTTAAGGATGGCGCGACTAAGACTAAATTTAGTGTAAGAGAATTAGACAAGGTAACATATCCTTGCCCAACAATGGAGCACATACTACCATCGACTTTGAAAACAATGGATTGAAGGGATGGACTGATGAACTGTAATTAACTAGAATCTCTAATCATATGGTCAGATGCACCTATATCAATAATTTAGATGTTTTTTCTTGAAATTGTAGAGAAAACATTTGCCTTACCCACAATACCTAAATGAGCAATATTTGCCATGAGCACTGACGTTTCCTCTTTTTTAGATTCCACTTCAATCTTTAGACTGCCACCATAGCCTTTCCAATAGCCTTTTTTGTGGTTTTTTGAAAAGTCTCACCAGTCAGGATAACCAATAATTTTATAACAAATGTTGCTTTAAATGACCTGTTTTAGCACAATAATCACACACAAAATTGTTAGATCTATTATTACGATTCTTTCCTAAGCCATATGATGATCTTTGTCGGTTCTAATTAGCCAACAACACTAAGTGTTCAGAGATTGAGCGAGGTCCTCCTATCATTTGTCTTTGTTGATACTCTCTCCTTACCTATGCATATGTGCTTTCCAAGTCAAGTTTTGGGTCTTTGCGTAATATCTCTCCTCAAAGTTGACCAAATTCATAATCAAGTCCACTTAGGAAAATATGATCTAAAAGTCTAGCCATTACTGAAAGTAATTGGACTATTCCTTTAATAGTCCCTTTTTAAGAAGTTGACCTATGATCAATTGCTAGAAAAATAGCCACAAGCTCATTATAATATGTTGATAATACCATCATGTTTACATTTTAAAAAGATTTTTGATTCAATTCAAAGAGCCAAGTTTCATTAGATCCATCATAGAAAGCTTTTGACACAACCTCCCATATTTCTCTGGTAGTAGAAAAACAAATAAATCATTGCATCAACGACGAACTCGTTGAATTAGTAAATCAACTTTTCACTCTTTAATTTTCAGTAATTCATATCTCAAAATTTTGATATTTAATTAGGTGGAGGTTATTTTGCTACTCCAATGAGATATCTAGCCTTATTGCATGCGTCTATTCACATTTTCATTAGTTGAGACAATAATGAGTAATTGGTCTCTCATCAAATATAATACTTGATGGAAGAACAAATTGGTCTTGTTTGATGCTAATTGGTTGTGTTGGTGAGTTATTCGTTGTTGCTGAGACAAGAGATGATCCGACAAGAGATCCTCAGGAATCCATTTGATTTTGAGTATAGGATTAAAACTAAAGGTTTCAATTCCAAGTTTAGGGGGAGTGTGTGATTCCGCATGTTTTAGCCTTTGTTTGGATTGAAGGAAAGCAAGGGAAAAGAAAGGAAAAGAATTGCATTTCTCTTGATTTCTATTGTTTGGACAAAAATAAGACAAGTGAAAGGGAGAGAATGGAGGAGAAATTTGGTCCAAATACATTTCCCACCAAATTGGTGGGAAATGAGGAGAAATGGAAGATAAGGAGGGGAAATGACATTCTCAACCACAATTTACTTCCATAACAAAATAATAATCAAGGGCATAAAGGTCTTAAATTTTTTTCTTCCATTCAATTCCCTCATTTGATAAATTAGGGAAACAAACAAGAGAAAGGAAATCACATTTCTCTTCAATTCTTTTCTCCTCATTTCCTCTCAATATTTCTTTTCCTTTCCTCTGTACAACTAAGGATCCAAACAAAGGCTTAGAGTCTGACTCTTGAATCTGTGAAAGTAGAGACAAGAGTGAGCAATGCATTTTATAGCGTTATAGTTAAAAAAAAAGGTTATATCATCAATGCATTTTAGAAATCAAACTTTCTTTTTCGAAGGAGGAGCTTGGATTAAGAGTTACTATAAGATTTTACTGTAAGGTTGTTCTTGCCCCTTGTTCAATGCGGACCTTATTGGATCTAATACTAAATAATGAAACACTAAATAATATATATCTTGCCGTAAGAGAAGGCAGAAGCAAGTGGAAGCCACCGACAAGCATTAATTGATATAAGAGTCTAAAATGGCGCAAGAAGTGCTCGATATTTCTCTATCTTTGTGAATCTCAAATCATCTTCCTCGCTAATGCATGTGCATGTCAACCTTATATTTAACAAATCAGCCTGCCAACTAGGTCAAGACTCCATAAATATATAGCCCACACCTCTCGCTTCATTAGCTGTTCCGCTCGATCATTGCTCATCAGTTTACAAATTTTTTTTTGGTCTTAATCACTTCTCTCTCAAGTCATGGCTAAGTTGGTGTTGCTTTTTGGCCTCTTCGTGCTTCCTGCGCTTGCTATGGCTGGACCCTTCCATATCCACGGTTCCGTCTACTGTGACACTTGTCGTTGTGGGTTCGAGACGGAGAAAACCACTTACATAGCTGGTAATTTCTCTCCTTAATTACCTTTTTACAATATCTTAGTTTTGAATCGGTTTTAGAGTCTGATTTGATGTTGTTGTTCATTGATCTGATACACAGGTGCGAGGGTGAGAATAGAGTGCAAAGACAGGGTCACCTTGCATCTTAAATACAGTGTTGAAGGAGTGACAAACTCCGATGGACTGTACAACATCTTGGTAGAAGATGACCACGAAGATCAGATCTGCCGGGCAGTACTTGTTGATAGTCCTCAGATTGATTGTAACGAGGCTGATCCTGGAAGGAGTAGTTCTGAAATTATCGTGACACGTTACAATGGAGCCATCTCTAACGTTCATTTCGCCAATTCCATGGGATTTTTCAAGGACAAAGCATTGCCTGGTTGCAAGGAATTGGTCTATAAGCTCCTCTATTCCGAAACATAAAGTGACAACTAAGTTTACTTTGTCTCATCCTCGACTATCTAGGTTTTGAACTATGTATTGTATGGGATGTTATTGGCTTCTTGCTTTCAATTATCTTATGTTGTTTGTTTGTTCTTAGGATAAGTGTCCTGTCTCGTAGCTCATGGGACTACCTATATTGTCCAGTCCAAGCTCTTATTTCTAAGTTCTCTTCGTATTTAAGATCTAAATTTGTTTCTCTAAATTCACAATTAGTCAATTAATTAACGTTATCATTTATTAATTATGAAAGAAAGATCTTTTATTGAAGTATTATTCTTTTTGCAGGATTTCATTAATTTGGTAGTGTTCTAAAAGACTTCGATCATTAGCTATTACACAAATTTTGTCATTAATGCTAATTTATAATGCATGTTGTAACGTTTGACGATGCTAAGCAGTTTCAAAAGCCATCTTATATCAAATTTTAACATCTATAAGCAATACAAAAGGAATTAGTTGCTGACTAGAAATTGGGAAGTTAGCGTGAGTCATATTTTTAGGGAAGTCAACCGCTGTACGAATTGGTTAGCTAATTATAGCTATCGTTTTTCGGTTGGTATTCATTAGTTTGGTGACCTGTTGCGGGTATATCGTCGCTTCTGTTTGTCGACTCTATTGGGATGTTTTTACCCCGCGTCACCACCTTGTAGTTTCTTCCTTTAGGACGTATGCCCCGTTTCATTGACCAAAAAAAAAATGTAAATAGAGTCATTTCAATGTCACGCCATCTTCATGTTATAAGATCCTTTGGTTTGAAGGATCTACAAAGTTGACTTCCTTTGCTTTTCAATACAGACTTTGATTTGTAAATTAGACTATCTTAAGATCAAATATATCATCTGGTCAAAGATTAACACTACACTCATTGTTTTATGTATATTCACTCGAGTGCAATTAGAAGGAGAGGTGAGTGAAAATAATTATATAAAAGAAACATTTTTATTTCATAATGGAATTTAATTTTATTAATTCTGAACTTTTCGTTTATTTCTTATTAAACTGAGCGTTCAAAATTTAAAAAAAACATTGGATTAGTGCTTAACTTATTTGAAACTTTTTCAAACTTAGCATTAACTTATTTGAATCTTTCTATATTAGCGTCTTCGTTCAATCACTTATGATGGAGTGTGGAGCAGTAAAAAGTTGATTCCTTTATAATTGATGTAACACTTTCACCTCATTCTTGACTTGGTTTAAAAATATAATTTAAGAGTTTAAATAATCTCTTCAGTACTTTTTCTTCTTTATTTTCCTTACATGGAATTCTAAATGTAAACAAAATATCTAATCCCAAAAATTTATAAACCCTAAATTTAAGATATGATTGGTCAAGTTATCATAAAGGATTGTGGTATCCAAGTTGGACATGCATGTATCCCCGACGCCTGAAATTGAGCCTAATCATAACTAAATAAGAAGTTTAGTAAGAATTTTAGTTGTAAATTTTGCTAAGTAAGAATTTTAGTTGTTCTTATCAATGATTAAAAAATTCAACCAGTTGGACCGATTTAACTATAAAAATCTTGAATAATCCAACTTTTCGGTTTAATTTATTTTAATAATTCTTATTATTAAAAATCAGACAATTTATTAATTAATCAGTCAATTAATATAAATTAATAAATTCTTATATAATATTTTTTCAATTAAACTTCAAAATTTTCGATAGATAAGGACAATCTCTTTCAATCATATTTTAAATTCTTTAACTTAATATCAATTGACATTTTTAAATCTTAAATCCATTTTTTATTGGTTTAATTTATGCTTCGATTTTTAAAATATTAGTTCTTATTGTCTATCTTTATTTTTCAGTTAAACATTCTAACATTTTAAATGAGAAACTTAAACAAGTCTTTAACCATGAAATTTTAAATGAAAAGCTTTTAACTATATGTTACTGAACAAAACTTGGCATTGTATATGCCTCGCAAATTAGAATATTAGTGTGAGT
>JANTNU010000233.1:33603917-33615931 GCA_024752395.1 Erythroxylum havanense
ATTAATTTATTCTAAATATTCCCCACAAACCCCGCGCGGGCACTGTTGGAAAAATTCCTGATTCAAAAGAAAAAATTCCGCAACATTGATTAATTATTTGAATCTAAATTTGAAAAAGTTTTTATAGAACTCATTGCTTTGCATGATTTGTCCAGTGCTCAATCAATTCTTTTTTTTTTTCAAGACTAAAAAAGATACCCCTGTTTTCTTGTATTATATTACTATATGGTCGGACTATTATTATTATTTTCTTGTATTATATTACTATAGGAATAATAAAAAATACAATTTGAATTTCAATGGAGGCATATATATATATATATATATATGTCGTTGACATTATACTTATATAAATTATTACGGTGCATTTGTGCCGCCGCTAATTTTAACTACAAGTGATTGTTGGTGTTGATGGAGACCTTAATGCATCCAAAGAAAGCAAAAGTAGATAATCATGGTGGTGGGGGAAGCTTAGCTCAAATTTCATATGAAGTCATCATTATACAGTGGTTATACATTATTATAAATTTCTTTTCCTTTATTGCTCTTATTAATTTAATTCTCCTCCAACTCTTACTTGATTTGTTTAAACAAAATTACTTATTGAAAAGAAATTTAATTGTTTATCTAAGTTTTGAATTTTTTAAATTTAAATTTTGTCCAAAATTATATTTACATAAATTAAATTGAAGCCTAATTTCGGTTCAAATACCCTTTTATCCGAACTCGAGATCGATTAAATTAAAAACGACCCGATAATTTCTTGTTTTTTTTTTTTTTGCTATCCCTACACTCTTCATAAACTCTTATAAAAATTTACGAGATTAAGGAAGTTAGAAAATTGTTAATCAGTTTGCAATAATGGCTAACACGATGTAATTATATGCACACCACAACTTGCCTGTACAGATACATAACTATATACATACATGATTCTGTAATCTTAATAAGCTTTGCACGTACCATATATGATATGCTTGCTTATTTAAGTCTCGGTCTTGTGACAGCTTTCCTTAAATTCCGGCTTTTTTATTTTATAATATTTCTAGTTCTCCATATGAAATGTATATACTATATTTTTGTTCGTGCAGATCAAGGATGCTTTTATTATATAATTTTATTAATCTGTACCTTAATAAAAATCCAATCCTGTATTTTATCATGTAGCTTTTTATTCGGTATGGTTTTGTCGATCCATAGTTTTAGGCGATGATTAAAAAATCTTACCAGTTCGGTCAGTTCAACAGTTAAAATATCTTAAATCATCCATCTTTTCAGTTTGTTTTTTAATTTTCTGATTTGATTTATTTTAATAATTTTTGTTATTAAAAATCGATCAATTTATTAATTAATCAACCAATTTTTATAAATTATTAAATTATTATAATCCAGCATAACTCAATTAATTTTTATTTAATAAGTTTTTTTAAGTTAAACTTCAAATTTTTTAATTGGTAAAGGCAACATATTTTATTTATATTTTAAATTCTTTAATTTTATTTAATCTTTAACCGATTTTATAACGATCTAATACTAATTAAATCTTTTAAATTTTAAATTTCTTATTTTACCAACTTAACGTATATTTCGATTTTTAAAATATCATTTTTAGGGAATTTAGGGAAAAAAATGATTAACTTTGTATCCCATCTTAACTATGGCAGCTCTCAGCTTTTTGTCACACGTCTTGTCTTGCCGGCTCCAACTTTAGAAGGAAATATCATGGTTTTATATTTACCAATTAAAATGGCATTGACACCATAAATTTCCACTAAAAAATCCTTTAAATTTTCAAACTATAAAAAAGTTTTTTATAATTTTTTAAAAATCATTTTTGTTAAACTTATGTTAAAAAGTAACAACTGAAAATACGTAATATAAATATTATATATGAATAAATCAAATATTAGTAACTTAAAAACTCATTTCAATAATTACATCTAAATGGAATCAATTAAATATAAATTAAACTAATAATATATTATAATTATTTTAAATTAATAATTTGAATCAAATTTTAAAAATGTATTAGATTATCATATCAATAATATCCTAGATTTAAGAATTAATAATAATAATCATGCTTTATTTGGAAGAAGTAAGTCCCAAGGAAGTCTTCCATTTGGAGGTGATTCTCGAAATGGAACATCAAAGGAAAACAACTAAATGCTTGAATTCAATTTATTTGTCTTTTAAAACGCCGGCTTTGTCGAAAATATCAATTGCCTTCATCTTTTCATAAACATCAAAAGTTGGTAACATAGAAATCGTAGGAGCCAAAAATCTAAATTCTTGTTTTACACAAATGGCTACATTGAAATAAACTAAATTTGTTGGCCAAATTTTAACTTAATTTATCACGAAACATTGTATGAATCTCATCGACCAATTAGACACTAATCAACTTTTATGTATAATCTCATAACATTTATAACAATGAATAATTAAAAAATTCAATTAATTTGACCGTAAAAATTTTGAACCTTCCAATTTTTAGTTCGATTTAATTTAATAATTCTTGTTGTTAAAAACTAACCAGTTTATTATTTACTAAGTCAATTTTTTGTAAATTAATAAGTTATTATAAACTAAAATAAATAAATTAATTTTTATTTAACAATCTCTCTGTTACTTATTTGAAATATAAGAATAATCTCTTTCAATAATATTTCAAATTCTTTAATTTTATTTATTTTTTAGTTAATTTTATGTAGATCTAATATTAATTGAACTTTTTAAATCTTAAATCTCTTATTTTACTGGTTTAACTTCTGATCCAATTTTTAAAACATTGATAATAATACACAATGAATTCCTTAGTGGTTTAAAAATTAGATGTAATAATGAACTTAAAAAATCTAATTCAAAAATCTATTATGTACATTTGTTTGGTATAATTTATAAATTCCACATTAGTTTCTATCTATCCTAAGAAATGTAACCTTATATAAATTGTATTCTATCGGATAAACCATTTTTAGATAAGCTTTTGAATTGTGAACCAAAAAAAAAATTGCAATACAAATTATACAAATTGTTGAGCAAAGAATATAAAATTTTGGATCATGAATATTTTATTTATTTATTATTTGATAAAATAGAGATATTATTCATAATTAATACAATTACTTCATATATATTTTGTAACCAAAATTTGTATAGATCATCTAGTTATGGAAAATTAATTCAACATAGATGACATTTTATTTGATTATAAATTCACTAATAATTTCCCTTTTTCACAATAAAATTTATTTTGAGTATGCGAAAAATTCTATTAAGTATTTTTAATTAAATACAAAGTATTGAGACCAAAAATAAATTAACTAATTTCAAAATAATTTTTTATGACCAAACAAAGATATTTATTTTCTGTAAAATTCAATAAGAAAGTATTTGTTTTACAAGGAAAAATATTTTTTTAAGGAATAGACCAACCTGGAAGTGTAATAATATACCCCACAAACACAATTGAACGCCAACTCAGTTATCCCAATTGCCTTGTTGTAATCAAACAAAACCACTCATAAAATAAGTTATTAAAAAAAGGAGCAAAGTTTTTAAAAAATAATAAAATAGAAAAAAAATCCATTTTCCATACTTCTCCTCCACCACCAATATCAACCTTTGCACCTTCCCTATTCTCAGACCTCCATTAAAACCTTCCCTTTCTCTCTCTAATCTATACATACAGCCTGTAACATCTGTGACCATAATTCCATAGGATCACCATTAATACTATTTATAACAAGAGCAACACAAGCTTTCTAAATTCTCATATCATCATTCATCACTATACGGCTCTTTGTGAGAACTATTATAAATCCCCCTTTCTCATTCTTGTGTGTGTGTGTGTATATATAGTAATACATACAGCCGCAGGTATATATTTATCTCCTCAACCACAGAACAATTGTCGGAACAAAACAACCTACCTACCCTTCGTTCTTTTTCTTGTCTGTTTTATCATCCTACTTGTTCGAGGAAGCCAAGGAACACAAAAGATCAAAGCTTTTCGATCCACAGCATAGTTAGAAGTTGGTGTGGAGAGGGGCCAGGAGAATTACCAAGTTTGATAGACATGGGGGCTTGCGCTACGAAGCCAAAGGTGGCCAAGGATAAGGAGGATACGGCTCCTGTGCCTGCTCCGGAGCCGGCCAAGGAGGAGATTGCGGCAGCTCCGGCGGCAGAGGTTGTGAAGAAGGAGGAAGTGGCTTCTGTTATTGAAGAGGAGAAGAAAGTTGTTGAGAGGGAGGTTGGTGATGAAGGAGATGACAAGGTCAAAGATATTGTTGAAGCTGATGATGATGAAAGCAGTAAGAGACGCTCTTTAGGGAACTTGTTCAAAGAGGTAAAGATTCCTGTAAAACTGAAAAAAGAAAACTGATTATGATGATTTGTTTTCAAAACTTGTAATGTTATCAATACATATTTGTTTAGAATCATTTGTAGAATATGTAATCATGTTTAGCAGTAGGCAAGAGCAAGACCCCCATGTTCTAGAATTGTTGACATCTAAACATAGTCATATGACTTTTCATAACTTAGTTTTTCTATGATACAAGTCTGATCACCGTTTTTGTTGGTTTGTATTGCTAATTTCCTTTCCTTTTCCAAGGAAAGGGACTTGAACCGTGTGGAAGGTGAAGTATTATTGCCTGATAGGTCTATTAGCTGTTTGCCAATTGTCGTTATTTAGTTTCATGTGATGATTCTTATGTGGTCCAATCTGTGCTTTTCATCTTGGTTCTTGTGTTCATACTTAGCTTATATTTCTGTGTCTACCTAAACTTTATGTCTTTACTTGGCGCTTTGGAATTTAGTCATTACAAATAGTGAAAGTGGATTTTTTGATAAAAGAAGTTATTATTCATCAAAATTAAAATAAAAGGTAAAGGTGATAATCCTAGAAAAGAATGAAGAACTTATCTCCAATTCAATAACCTATCCATCAAAAAGAAAAGGAAGTTTCAGATTGGGCAGTCTGCAAATGTAAAAAAGGGGGCTTTTTCTCAGGATGCAATCAGGACAGAATCCAGATAATATTAGGGTTAATCTATTACCTTTTTATAGTATATTCAGCAGAACTGTATATACAGTTTAGGTGTGTGATGGGGTCAGAAAGTTTGTGTCAATTGTGGTCTCGTCAAAGTCCTGATTTTACCATCAGATTCCCTGTTGGAAGCTTTTTCTTTTTAGATGCACGTGAAACTCTTGTTTTCTAATGCAGTTAAGTGGCTTTTGGAGTCTCTGTACTGTTCAATTTGTACAGGGTATCTTTGAAACTATATGATCGGGTACTTTTTCTGGTGTCTATTATCATTTTTTACTTTTGTTGCAAAACTGGATTGTTTGGATCTTCTGTCAATGCTTGGTTTGCTGGTTTTGTTTGTTTGTTGTTAAAAGGAAGAAATTGCCTCTTAAGGTACCAATTGATTCAGGTTTTGTTACTTTAATTTGAGTAATAATTTGCTCGTCAAATAATTTGTCGAAAGTACGTGATTTACTAGTTACTGGATTATCCAACTTGCATCGAATGGATAAGTGCAGGTTCTGTCATATAAAAAGATTTCATTGAATAATGTATTTTATTGCAGAAAGGGGAGGAGACAGGAGCAGAGAAAGTGAAACAAGAACCAAAAGAAGTCGCAGAACCAGTGACTAAAGAACATTTCTCAGAAATTCAGAACCCAGTTAAAGAGTCATCAGTGAATGAAACGCCCATTGAAGAACCATTAGTGACTGAGAAACCTGGTAAAGAACAATTAGTTACTGAGGAATCTAAAGGGCCCGTGATTCAAAAACGTACTGAAGAAAATTCAGTTCCTGAGGAAATTAAAGAGCCTGAGGCACAAGTGGTGGTTCCAGTGACTGATAAACATGTGGAGTCAGATGTGAAACAAGAATTGTTCGTAGAGGCCCCTGAGGCACTACCCCAAGAAGAAAAAACTGAAGTTCCAGTTCCAGTTCCAGTTGAATCAATACCCTCCAAAGCTGTTGATAATGTGGTTCTGGTAGAGGTAGAAAAAGAGAAATCCAAGGAAGAAATCCCAGCAGTAGAGACCAAATCCATTGAAAAACCTGTTGAAACCAAATGAAAGTCTAAAAAGTTCTATCAGAACTGAACATCACATGTTTGGGTTATCAGAGTAGGCATGTTGGTATTTGTGATAATTGTTGCATGTCTTTTGTGGATTGCTGCTATTATTTATTACTCACATATCCATTTTCTTCTGTTTTTGAGGATGCTTGAGTTTTATTTTCATTTATAAAGACACGGAGAGTTATTAGATTATTTTATTTTAATGAGCATAGGTTGTTTTAACAGCATCTTTTGCAATTTACATATATACAAAATATTCAATTCCTTTTAAATGAATTGTATGAATTGTCTAACTTAACTATATTGGAATCTATTCATTTATATGAATAGATTTTTTTATATTACTTTATGAAAAAAAACTGTAACATTTTGTATTCGATAATTAAAAACCTCAACCACTTTGATCGATTTAACTGTAAAAATTTTAAATCAGTTGACTTTTTGGCTCGGGTTGTAATTTTTCAATTTAATTTACTTTAGTAACCCTTATTAGTTAATTGATTAATTTTATAAATTAATTAATTTTTATAAATCAAAATAAATCAATTTATTTTTCATTTAACAATCTGTTTTTTCAATCAAACTTCAAATTCTTCGATGATGATAGTTTATTTTAATTATATTTTAAAATTTTTAATTTTATTCAATCTTTAACCGATTTGATGACAGTATATTTTAAACCTTAAACTTTTTGTCTTTTAATTTAATTTTCAATTCGATTTTGGAAATATTGATTAAGATATTAATTAGTTAATAAATATTAAGATTCTACCGAGAAAATTATGATCCTTTTAAGTGAAAGAGAGCACAATTACATATATCTTAATACTCTACTCATTCCCATATGCAATATACTACATATATCACAATTTTTTATTTAGTGTAAAAGATAGGAAATTCCCTATCATCTTTGCCTTTAGCTTGAATAACTCTATACATATTAAGAAATATTTGTAATTCATTATAATATCTGTTAAATTTAGTTTTCAAATTAGTGATTACTAATGAGAACTTAAACGTTCACATAAATTTCACTCACTTGTTACCAACACTGATGAATTATTGTTATCATTTATTTATAAATTTAATCGGTCCAATCTATGCTCATTTTTTAACTTTGCAAATTCAATATGTATGAATGCAGCTTAATTAAGGTATGCATAAACTGTTAAATTAATCTTGGCCCTCAATTAAATTTTTATAAATAATTTTGAAAATAATTGTGAGAGTAATACTTAAGTCTTAATAATAATATTATTACTAAATTTGGCAGCAATTGTAATATTCTTGTAGTAATTATAATTACGGCTTCTAATATAAAATTATGATACAAAATATACATATAAGTATAATTTAACCACCGGAAGAGTGAACAGTTGGAATTTTAAGGCACCATAAAATTCATGGAGTTCTAGGGAAAGAAATATGGAACATATTAATTAAGATCCAAACAAGAACACTAAACAATATCCAAAAATCATACTAATTAATTAACTTCTTGCCTGTAAAGTTCATGCCTCTCCATGTCTAAAACATGAGTTTCTTATCGTTCATGTCGAAATCATTCAACTGATGGAGGTTGCAAATTCCTGAGTTGTGCAGTTGGGAAGAAGCATTCAGAATCGAAGGGATTTCCATATAGGGAAGCGTTGGTTGCATTGTTGATCTGTAATATATTTCAGGACCTGTGCCTGGATTGTTAAACACAGAAGACGACTCAACCATGGAAGCATACGAATTGCTATTGTAGTAGCTGTAATCGTTGAGTGGCACCAAGGAGAGACCTGGATTGTTAAACACAGAAGACGACTCAACCTTGGAAGCATACGAATTGCTATTGTAGTAGCTGTAATCGTTGAGTGGCACCAAGGAGAGATTGTTGTTGGTCACACCAGAAAACCTTGTATAATCTTCACCATCCATGATCAGTCTGAGCATTGGATTCTCCATATAACTCTCGTCGACTGCGATCCTTGTGTGTTGAGTTCTTAGGTCGTAAGAATTGGACCCTGGCATGACCATATCAAGCGGTTCTGTGGAAGTAACAGGCTGCTTTTGGTGAAGAAATTCATAGTCCATGTTGTTCTGAAGCATGAAATAAGCTGATGAATTGGGATTCATCACACTTGATCCAGGAATATCTGGTCCTGAGTAAAAACCTGAACTTTTCATCTGAATAAGTCTTCTTTCTGCAACTCCAAGTTTTGCATCAATAGCTCTCTCAAGTTCCCAGAGTTGGTCATACGATAAAAGGTTCAGGTGATCACAACGCTTGGAAAACTTTGCCTCACGAATTGCCTTGCGAACTTTGGCAATCTCGTGGTCCACTTTGTTCTTGCGAGTGACAAAGTAATCAGACAAATCCTGATTCTTCTTTGACCTCACGTTAGGACCATTTTCTTTGTACTTATAGATTATACTCTTTACCTCATCAGGATCAGAAGGCCATGTTTCGACCTCACATCGATGGTGATGATTGAGTTTTGGGCTAAAGATGATCGCACAGACCTTTACATTGCACAGAATTTGGAACTCTTCAACCTTCTTTATCAGCCCTTTCTTTCTCTTGTGAAACGTTATCATACGAGACCTCTCGTTGCTGATCAGTTCCGAGTTTAGCTTTCTGCGACCCATCTTTCGTACCTAAACAATAACTATGAAAATCTTAGTACTAGTTAATGATCCTAATAGAATGTTCATAGCAAAAACAATTAAGAAAAGAGCTAATAAAGCACAGTTCTTAAAGCTGCAAACTGCGAAGTAATGAAGCTACATACCTTAGCTTTAACGGGTTTTTCTTGGTTACTAGGGAAAATTATGGTAATATAGTACATGCATCTCTTAATTTTACCTTCTCAAGATTGTGATTCGTTCAGTTCAAAGGTTCATAATTGACTAAGATTTTCTTTGTCAGGAGAATCTTGATTTTATTAACTAATTAATATCCTAACAAGGAAAGTATAAAATCTTACAATTTTCCTCATTTATAGGAGTAATTATACTAAAGTTTGAATGTTATGAGTAATACAATAATAGAAATAATATTTAAACTCTATGTATTTCTTTCTTCTTTTTTTGGTTGAAAGTACGTATATGACATTTGCATATATGGGAGTGATGATGTTGATGATAATCTTCTTATAAATTTCCTTTCCATTCAATTTATTTTTTCCTCATTTTCTGTTCAAATGATGCAAATTATGCATTTAGGGGGATGATGATTTTCTTGATATTTTTATGTGGCATGACATGATGATAGGTTCGAGAGATCAATTAGGAATGACAATAAAGCTCCTTTTAAAAGTCTAACCTCATTATTTTTGATAGTTTAAGTCAAATAAAAGATTTGATTGGATTTAAGAAATTTTTTTTGGAGTTTACTCTTGATTAATTTTGGTAGTTTAAAATTTAATTGGATTTAAGCAGTTTAGACTAAGCTCAAACTCAATCAAGCTTTAGCTAGATCTAATTAGGCTTTGTGAAGTTTAGTTTGTCAAGTTAGGCTTCAAAGTTCAATCTTTTAAGATAAATATTATATGATTAAACTTTCAAATGAATAAGGCCAGTTCGGTTGAGATATTAGGGTTGAAAATGAATGGAATGTAATACAATTCTATCGATTGTATAAGGACTTCATGATGGAATGGAATGGAAGCGGAAAGTTTTATGTTACGTTCTATTTCATCCTAAATAGTGAAGCGGAAGGTTCCATTCCATCCTAAATTCTCCGAATAAGAGGTTTTTTTTTACTGTTTAGGATGAAATGTAAACTAATAATACATACTATCTAATATACCCTCAATAATTCTTTTAATACCAACTCTGACCAAATCATAATATTAATATATTAAATATAATACAATAATATTTAATTTAATAAATTTTATTAAATAATTAATAATAATATTTTTCTAATATTAATAATAAATTATATATGTTTAATAATCAAATAATTTTTTTATTTTTTATTTTTTTTATATAAATATATTTTATTAATGAAAAATAGAAAAAAATAGAAAAATTATTCTTTAATTGTTTGTATATATTTGTATATAAATAAAATATAAATAAATTATTTTTAAATATAAATCACATAAAATAAAATAAAATATATCAAATAATTAATACTAATATTTTATATGATTAATAATAAAACAATAAGCCTCTTACAACAACTATTTTAATATAAGGTATATAATAGTTATTTATTATACATTACGTTTCATTTCATTTATTTTTAAAACAACATTTCACTGCGTTACATTATAAACTATTTTATCCCTCCCAAACAACTTTTTACTATATTGCATTTTATTCTGTTATAAACCATTCCGTTCTATTAATTAACATCTAACGAATGATGACATAACTTTTTTAATTTTTTTGAAATATCTTAAGAATCAATTGGAGCCAAGCCCATAAGCCTAACAATTTTTTTAAATATTAATATTTTAAGACTCACTTGGGTAAATCAAGTTCAAAAGCCAAATTTATGAACGTTTTGTAATTGAAGCCATGATATGATGATAGGTTTGAGAGACCAATAACTTGGGAATGAGAATGAATCGATTTGGGTTTGGGCTCCTTATAAAAGTCTAGTTTGATTTTTTTAAAAAGTCTGAATCAAACTAGAAACTCAATTGAGTTTATGAGACTTGATCCAAGTCTAGATCCGATCAAGTTTGAGCAATTTCGGCTAAGCTCAAACTTAGTCAGGCTTCAACTAGATCCAGTTGGGCCATTTCGAGTCTAATTCCGTTATAGGTTCAAGAGACCAATAGGCTTGCGTATGATAATATGAATTAGTTTGGATTTCAGCTCTTTATGAAAGTCCACCCTGATTTTTTTTGAAGTCAAACAAAAAACTCAATCTATTCGAGTTTTGAGTAGTTTAACGCCTAATTAGGTCTGAGCAACTAGATCAAATTGGGCCACATAAAAGTCTATTATGTCAAGTTAGATTTAAGATTTCAATCTTTTTAGAGAAATATTAAATGATTAAATATATATTTAGACTGGCTCAAGCCCAAAAGCCTATTGTTTAGAAAAATATTAAATATTATAAGACTCAATTGGAGTAAATCAAGTCTAAAAGCCAAATTCTATGAAAGTTTTGTAATTGAAGCAATGATCTTAAATACTCTAATGTTATAATCACTTTGAAACTTTGCTTCAATCACAAATTTCCAAAAATGACTCTTTAAATTTAACTTTACCTAATTAAAATTTGGCTTTCTTATTTTAAGTGTGCTTTATTATAAAAGAAATTAATTTATTTAAAAATTAAACAATATTATTTTTAATATAATTAGGTTTTAGGATTGAAACCTAGTTCCACATGCTAGCTCAACTCTTAAGTTTTAAAACTTTTTATAAATTAAAATATAAATTTAGCTCAAAATTCAATTAACTAAAGTCAAATTTATTAATTTTTAGTCAAACTAAATCAAACACAAGCTTTTTTATCATCTCCATCTGTGCTAACCCCAAGACGCTGGTGAATTAGTAAGGGGTTCTCTTGATTTAAGTGAGGTCGCAAGTTTAAACCCCTCTCATATATGCAGTCGTTTAAAATTTAAGGTTATAATTTACCTTCCGTAAGGAGCTTAACTAAATCAAATATGAATTAATTTAGATATAAATAACTTAAAAGTATCGTTCCCATTAGTTGGGACTATCCCAAATCCCATTAGTTGAGACTATCCCAAAACATCCTCGTGGAAAGTTACAAAAAAAGAAAATCTCTACCTTGCCCTTTCAGGATGGGATGTTTGTGTTGTTACTCTAAATCGGACGCAAGCTTTTTTGTCATCTCGCTTACCTGAAGCTATTTTTCCCCCCCTAGTCACTTATCTGAAGCTATTCAAGGAAAAATCATTCAGGATGTGAGAGCTATCAGATAATACGTGAA
>JANTNU010000233.1:33730407-33754008 GCA_024752395.1 Erythroxylum havanense
GGCTTTTTATGATAAGTTTATTGTAATTTTAATCTTTGGTTTTATCAATTGAACAAAAAAAATTTAATATCTTAAAATTTTAATAAGTTTGTGAAATTGAAGCAAAATTTTGGGCTTTTATTAATTTAATTTTTTATATTCCAAAATGAATTGAACCCTTTTATATATAAAGAATTACATAGTATTTTATAAAGTTATGCAAAAGTTATATGCCTTTTTTATAACTAGTTGTTTTATGTTTTTTCTTTTGAATCCATTTTTAATTTGTAAAATATACAAATAATGTGGCATTTATACAAATTGAAATTTTAATTCAAATTCAACATAATTCAATATGCAAAGGAAAAAATGAGTATAATTCGTATCTCGACCCTCATTAAATTAAAAGTCTTGTATTACACTATAGTTGTTGTCGTTCTCATCTAATTTAACTTCGGTCAAATTCAACAAAAAACTTAAATTTTGCTCTAATTTTAAATCAAATTCAAGCATAAATTTAAAATTTTTTAAATAAAAAACCCAAAAAAAAAGATTAAACTCAAACTTGTTGAAAATGTTTAATCAACCCGTTACGGTGTGTCAAAGTGAGATTGTTCTGCTATCCTCTTTCACTGTAATGATTCAACAGGGATATGACTACTCTTCCGGTGTCTGGCAATTCGAAGCATATGGTTTCATACCATCAGGCACATCAGGGGTTTGTGTGATGCAAGTGTTCGGAGCACAAGCTCATGCCACAACCCTAATGCTCAGAGTCTACAATGGTGCAGTGTCCTACTACAGAGCTCCTGTACTCATCCCACATGTCTACGACAAATGGTTTAGACTCAACGTAGTTCACGACGTCGAAGCCAGTAAGGTGAAGGTGTTCGTCGACGGGAAGCTGGTTCATCAAGCACCAGGTCGTGGGGGCAAATCTCATTTCTTCAAGTGTGGAGTCTATGCTCAGGATGATGCTTCTCACTATATGGAGTCTCGTTGGAGGAACATTAGGGTTCTTAAGAAAAGTTGAAATCTTAATATTATTATGGAGAGGTGTGAAGGGATTTTTAGTTAGATTGCTTTTATTGTGATCAAAACAAAATAGTCCCATTTTAATATTTTATTATTATTAGCATATACTTCTATGTATTAAGATATAATTAAGATAATGCAAGAATAAATATTTTCTTTTGTTTTGTCATAATTGATTTATTGTACCTAATTTAGATTTTAAATCATATATATGATTTTAAAAAAAGGTTGAATTTTGACAATGTAAGAGAAAAAATCCATTTATAATATAAATCAGTCACGATTTAATTGAATTGAAATTTAAAATTCGAGTTTAAATGATTAATTCTTTTTAATTCAAGTAAAAAGTTGTAACGTAATATTAAATTCGATATTGTTTGAGTTAGGTTAATCCAATCAAAAATTAATGAAATAAACCAATCTAATTAAATTTGAGTATTCAAACTATATTTAAAAATAAGTCTTAAGAAATTAAAGTCTAATCTCATTAAGTGTTAGGTAAAAAAAATTGTTTATTAGTTATAAGATTATATTCCTGTTTCATTTTTTATTATAAGAAACTATAATATATGATTTTGAATTAATTATAATTTAATGAAAAATATTTTTAAATATTTTTATTTAATTAAAACTTTTAATATTTTTAAATATTAAATGTCTAATTCACTTTATATTAAATTTTTTATCGATCAATTTCAATTAATTTTTTTCAAACTTACCACTTTACGAGAATTGTGAAAGGAACATCAATTATATGTAACATTTTTTATATTTTTATAAAAAAGTTATTTTTATGACTCAAATATGTGATTTTATAGAGGAATAATTTACCGGATAATTCAACTTAATTAAAAATGAATTGGTAACCAAAATTTCCAAAAATAAAATATATAAACTTTTGGGCCGAGCGACCGGGTCTAGTCTCGGCCTGTTTGTGGTAACATTCTCTAAGCTGCATACACTTTTCACCGCTCTGTACACCGAACCCATCTCCGATTGATATGAGTGCGGCGGAGCTGCCAAGAAAGGAGGCCAATGTGTTGAAAGGCCACGAGGGTGCGGTGTTAGCAGCTAGATTCAACGCCGATGGCAATTATTGCCTCAGTTGCGGAAAAGACCGAACTATTCGTCTATGGAATCCCCACCGTGGAATTCACATCAAGACCTACAAGTCTCACGGCCGCGAAGTTCGCGATGTTCATGTTACCTCGTACAATCTCTCCCTCACTCTCACTTTCTATGTCTGTAGTGTAAAACTTTTGTGTTGGTGTTTATAACTTGTGGGGCGTTGTGTAGGGATAATTCCAAGTTAATTTCGTGCGGAGGTGACCGACAAGTGTTTTACTGGGATGTTGCGACCGGTCGTGTTATTCGCAAGTTTCGGGGACACGACAGTGAGGTTTGTCTCATAACGTTGTTTTGCGAAAAGGGTTGGGTTCGTTTGGTGTATATAAACAGCTTTTTTCTTCGTCTGCTGGATAGGTGAATGCTGTGAAGTTTAATGAGTATAGTTCTGTAGTAGTATCTGCTGGATATGATCAATCCTTGCGTGCTTGGGATTGTAGATCACACAGTACTGAACCTATTCAGGTTACTAAGAATGTTACACCTTTGTTTCTCTCTTTCTTTCCCATGATTTATGTAGATACTTTATGGGTTATGTTCTAAGAAAGCTCTGGTTTTTTTGCAGATCATTGACACTTTCTCGGACAGTGTAATGTCTGTGTGTTTAACCAAAACTGAAATTATTGGGGGAAGCGTGGATGGTACTGTGAGGACATTTGATATACGAATTGGTAGGTGGGTATTACCATGATGAACTATTCATTAGACCTGCTTTTCCATTGTCTGTTATTTCAAAATGCTCTCACCTTTTTTGGTTTTAAGGAATAAAGTTCTCATCTTTTTGGGTTTTTAGAGAAATATCAGATGACTTGGGACAACCTGTGAACTGTATTTCAATGTCGAATGATGGTAACTGCATACTAGCAAGTTGCTTGGATTCGACTTTGCGTCTTCTGGATAGGTAATATCGAATGTTTAATGATGCTTTGAGTAATCACATTCATGCACTCCCAACTTACCAGTTTCTTATGACAGAACCGCTGGTGAGTTACTGCAAGAATATAAAGGGCATACTTGCAAGGTTAGTGCTCTCCTTTTTGTGTAGTCCTGGCATTGATACTTCAAAGTTTTTAATATCATTATTGATTGGATCTGGATTATCTATTAACCTCAGTTTTCATTCTATCTCAATTTACATTATCCTAGGTAGTTAAGCAAGTACTGATGAGTTTTTTCTAGTCTTTTTATGACCTACTTTTCTTATATGGGAGTGCTGATTGTATCTGGTTTTTGGTATTGTTCCAGTCATACAAATTAGATTGCTGCCTTACAAATGATGATGCCTATGTGACTGGAGGATCAGAGGATGGCTATATTTACTTCTGGGACCTTGTTGATGCATCTGTAGTTTCAAGCTTTCGTGCTCATGGCTCAGTGGTAAAGTAGTTTCTGCACTTATTCCATACATGAGCTTTTATCTCCAGTCTTTCACCCTCTCCACTAAAAATATTGTCGATTTTGATGCTTGATGTGTTTAAACTTCATTTCTGAAAGTTTCTTTAGGAAAAAGTTTCTCTGCCGCTGTTATTTGATCGTTTGAATTTTCTCGACTGTCTGCAATTTGTCCATGCGCAACCTTGTTTGTAAAGGCTTTCTTTAATCAGCTGGACAGGATTAGACAATTACCTGAATGATTCCATATCATCTCATTTCTGGTTGTTGGCTGCTGAATTCAATGAGAATGAGTTCTAACCTCAAGCTTTAAAGTTTTTTGATGACTTTGTAAAAACTAAATCTTGTATGTCGTTAGCAGTGGTCACTTTGATCATCATTTGAAAGCTTGTCCAACACTTTTATCTGATTAAGCGGTTTAGAAATTACCTAGTGTATTACTCTTCAATTTGTATATCTGGTGTTTCTCCATTGACGCATCAGCTAGCATATCTTTCGTGCGTGTTCTTTATTTTATCATGCATTATTCAAATTAACAAGGTCGCAAGCTGTTCTATGAGTGTTTCATATGCCTTTACTTTCTCTCCCTCTGAGTCTATTATAAATGTTGCTCACTGTAACTATGATTAACCATTTTGCGGAAGAGTAATACCGAAGTTTCTGATCCGTATATCGATCACAAGAACGTATATTTTAGTATCATTGATTAGCTTTTGGATTTTATGTTCAATAGTTTAAAGATGTTCTGTTCGCATTTGGCAGGTTACAAGTGTGAGTTACCATCCAAAAGAGAGCTGCATGATAACAGCCTCGGTCGATGGCACCATTCGGGTTTGGAAGAAGTGAGCTTATTAGGCATTCACTTGCAGAACAGACAGGTTCTTGTTTAGTTTTGACATGAGGCGATCTCAAGGAGCAGAAACAGAAAATCACTTCCCCATTAACTCCTGATACAAGGAAACTGTTGTTCTTCAAAACTCAAAATCCTGCTACATCTGTTGAACAGTTGATATGAAATTGCACAGGGTTACAAAACCATTGAAAGTGGAACAAAGATTTTTGGTCAATGTTCTGCTACGATTCCTTTTTTTTTTCTTTCACTCAATTGCAGAAGTAGTGTGATCAAGTTGTGCACATCAACTAATTCATCTATCAAACCAATCCAAAGTATACATATTTCTACAAATCAACGGTTCGACTGTACAAGTTTTCTCCGTATAATCTGCAACTCCGTGAGCGTGACGCATTTGGGTGGGATCAGTACTGACCGAGTCGTTTGATAATATTTTTGCTGATTTACATTCGCGAGGTAAGTCATTGCAGTCCATGGCAGAATATAGAATTGATGACCGATCCAATGCCCTATTAGAAAACTCGAAAATTATTTATTTATTAATATTATTATACAGACTGAGAGTTTATTCGATATTAATTTTTAAAAATACCTATTTTAAGTATTTTCCTATTATTAAAAGGGGAAAGCTAAATAAAAAACTCCATTCACATAATGTAGAGATGAATGACATGCATGTGACATTAATTATCAACTTGAATGGAAGTGAAGTCAATGTTAATTTCCTATGTATTTTATTGATTTAAAAATACACACATACCATGATTGGATTTATTTATTTTTTTTGTAAATTTTGTGGTTTTTTTAATTATTCATCCAACTATTGACTTTAATCCTTTTTTTAATATCTTCATAACATATTGTATTTGAGTGTACCAACCTCTCAATTTAGTAAAAATAAGGCTGTGTAATATCAGACCTCTCTAGATTTTATATTTCAACTGGGTGCACATAAAATCTAAAAATGCATTCATTCAATTTAATAATCATTATGTATATTTAACGACGTATTTGATATTTAATATTATTTTTTAATAAAATGTATTTTAACTTGATAATTGTTAATAGAAACATTATATGTAAATTATAACAAGGGAGTGTTAATTATATGCTACTAGAAGTATTAATAGATCCAATTATTAATATCTGACCTTGGCAAATAGGGATAGGGTAAGTTGTGAAGTTGCTTTCAAGTAATTAAAATTGTCAAATTCACTTTGTCAACATGTCAAGAAAAGTATTCAGAGACATGCATTGAAAATAAGTGCCTTAACTTGCTGTATTTGAGCTGGTTTAAACCTTGATTTTAGTTATGATTTGGTAAGAAAGTATGGAAAATAATGATTGGGTTAGTCTAAGCTCGAATCATTTGGTTATATTTGAATATTAGAATTTGAATCGGTCAAATCTGAATTAATTTATTATTTTTAAATTAAATTGAATTCAATTCTAAAAAAAATTTAAGCATACAAAATTTGTTAATCACAAACTTAAATTTGGATTCGAATTAAATCTTATTTGACATATTAATTTCTAATTGAATTAACTAATTTATGATTTGATACGATATTTTTTATTTAATTCGACCCAAATTTGACAGATTAAATTTAAATAAATCATGATTTGAGTTAGGCCTTAGAGAGCATGTCGATTTTTTTTAAATTAATTAAAATAAAGTGATTATTTTAATAAATAGAACTAAAATAACATCACTTTTAACTCCTTCAAATTAATCAAAATTTAAATTTTCTAAATCGAATTTGAATTTTTCGACTCGAGCATGACAACCCTAACGTTCCTTTTAAGAAAGTGGGAAGAAAGCGCCAACACGAGCAAAATGCCTTCCATTTTAACGCAGTTTTGAATCGGTGGTTTTGTATAGTTGTCTCCAACAAAAGGACAACACATGTCCTGTAGCTGACCTGTTTCGATCTTGGAAATTCTGCGCACGTAAGGTAAGCCCGCGGTTATGGTGTCGGTGGTATTAGCCTTTTGTCAATGTAAGCTTCAAGGAGGTAAAAACATTGTGGACTTTATATTACAATGCTGGACCACATGCTCTCTGCAGTAAAGGTCAGCTAAGGTTATCATTTTTTTTAGATTTTATTTTATTGCGAAATTTTAGATTGGGTATAATAATGATGATGATGATCTAGTCTAACGAAGGAACATATTTGTTGGGTTTGACATTATACTCTAACTTAAAATTTTAAAGCATTAAGTTTATAAATTCTTTTTACTTATATGCTCCTTGCTAGTTTCATCTCTTTTAATGTGAAATTCCTACTCATTCTTGAAATTTCAACAATCTCCCTTTCAATTGTAAACTTTTACATTGAGCTTGCACTTTTCCTTAAGTGGAAGTCTTTTTCTTCGCAGCTTAAGTATAAGACGTAATTAATAGCCCTTCTACTCCACTGGTCGATACTCATCACTTACTGAACTGTCAACTCTGATACCACTTGTTAAATATAAGAAGTCTATTTTTATGAAAAATTTACATCATGGGCTTAGTGAGGGAACATACGAGTAGGACTTGACATTACCCTCTAACCTAAAACCTTTTATAAGTCATTTCTATTTATATGCTCTTGACTATTTCTATCTCTTTTTAATATAAGATCTCTAATAACATTTGAAATCTCAACATTTTTTGTGGTAAACAAAATTCACAAGTTCTAATAACGAAAATAACATTTTTGTAAAATATAAAAAGTTACATATAATTGATATAACATTCCCAATTCTCGTAAGGTGGAGAATCTTGTATATTGAAGTTGTGGTTATTATTGATATTTTTAACATCAATATTTACATATAATTTTAATATTTTGAAATGTTTAGTTTAAATTTGAAAATATTTTAAATAAATTATAAATAAGTAAAAAAGTTAACGAGATTAAACATTCATTAATTAAATCTTACATTAATATTAATATTATATTATTTATTACTTTTCAATAAAAAAACAAAATCTATTATTACATACACTAATTATATAAATTTCTTCAAAGTTTTTTTTTGGTAAGAAGCAAGGCTAAAGCTCAAAATAAGAACTACAGGACAGCGACACGGGGTCAAGTAACCCCAACAGAGTCGGCAAACAAAAGCGAAGAGAGACCCTCAACAACATCACAAACCCAGTAGACACCGACAAGTAGTCGGTAGCTATAATTAGCTAGCTAATCCGCACAACGATTGTCCTCCCAAAAAACATGACTAACGCGTACTACCCAATACTTGGACAACAACTCTTTGATGACCGAAACCAGTGGATTCACCACCGGATGCCGATCACTAGTGAGACTGGCTACTACCAGTGCAGAATCAATAATCAATTCTACCTGAAAATACCCATGAAGCCACACAAGAGTCAATCTATGATATACTGCTCATAACTCCGCTTGCCATGTTGAGCAAAAACCTATATTTGCTCCAAACCTAACTATCCAGTGATTGCCAACATCTCTGAGCAATCCACCAACAGTTGCCAGTCCAGGATTCCCCTTCAAGGAGCCATTAGTACTCAGATTGACCTAGCCGTCGCGTGGTTGCCGCCAACAAACATATAAGACTCAACGCCTCGGTGCGCTCGGCGGCAAGACATCTCGGTATAACTGATGTGCCAAAATTGTGTCTTGGATAAAGGAGTGAATTTTACCAATATGATGGCCTGCGTGTGTGGAATGGTTAAAACAACGTTCATTTCGTTATGCCTAAAGTTTCCAGAGAACGATACCAAAAACTAAAGACCAAGGTCGTTCAGTATAGAGCCCGGGCTCCGAAACTAGATTTCACTCTAGCCAGGTCATAAAATTAGAATAGTAGAAGTCGTGACGACGTCGACCATCAACACGTTGATTCCAAACCATTCGCGTTCGCCAACAATTCCTAAAAACATGAGAAAAGGATTCCTCGTGATTCAAATTTCTTCGAAGTTATTAGTGAATGTTAAGGTTTCGACATGTAGGCTATTATATTATTTACCACGGTAAATTGATAAAAAAAAGTAAAATATGTAAACCTCATATCAAAATTTTATAGTTTTGATATTTATTATAATAATAAAGTTTAATTATTTTTTTGTCAAATTATCTTAATATCAGTGATAAACTCCACTCTTTTAAAAATAAATTTTGAATTTGAATTTTTTAAAATTTAGAAAATTAAATTAAAATAATATTATTTAAAAAATTAAAAACGAACTCTAAATTAATTAAAAATCCCATTAACGAAAATTTTACTAAATTGTTATTATTATTAATAATACTAAATCGAATTTGGATGACTTATTTAAGAAATCGATCAACTCAATCAAAACTCATTATGATCATTACTTTAGACATCCTCTTGAAAGGTTTGGGCTGAAGTACACGTCACTAAGAAGTAACACCAAAGTCATTGATCAAGTAGCCCAAATTGATAGCCATCAACACAAACGCGAGTATGCAGATGCAGATCTACAAAGATATTTATCAAGTCTCCAGAAGAGCAAGTATTGTACTCGCGTTCCAACCAATCACTGAAATATCCACCCAAAATATGTTTTCGACCGACACTCTCTCTCTATCTCTTCTGGAGGGAGAGATTCTGTGGTTCACAGTTCACTGTCCACCAACAACTCACAATCGCCAGCTGTCTAAAAAGTCTACAACAAAACCAAGTGGGACCCAATCAATAATCAAAAAGATCAAAACACCTTAATCCTCTTATGTGGACCTCACACGGGATTAGGAACAACCAAACCAAAACTTCTTTTTTTTTTAAAATAAATTATATTATACATAAATATTTTATATTTTAATTAATATAAAGTTAATTGGTTGTCAATATTAATGCACCCTTGTCACTTTGGTCTCTTCTCTTTGTTGAGTCTAGATCTTCGGTCTAGTTTTATGATGTCTTATTGTATCTAGTGAATCTTAATTATTTATTTATGTGGGTTTCATGTAAGCTTCACATAAATAAATATGGAGTCTGTATAAATAAATGACTGAAATTTACTGAACACAATAAGACTTTATAAAACCGAACAGAGGATCTGGTTTCTCTTTGTTGAGACCAACCGCACAGCCATCTGAAGATCACATGCTTTTGAACACATGGCATGTTGCTATTTGCGAGGTTGGAGAGTATGAAGAACAGAACCACTCATGATTGTGTCCTAAATAATATGGGTGTAATTAGTTGAAGAAGTTTCATTAGTTCACGAATCTTCCTTATTATAATGCATGCATTTCCTTCCAAGCCAAGCTGTGAACTAAAAGTGAAAAGTAACAATGAGAGGGTTCATATACTTTAGATAAAGCCTACTAAGTTACTAACACGTGTGTGAGTTTAACAAGAGGAAATTATTATGGTCCAAATCCAATCAAAGACACAAGGCAATTACCTTTTAATGTTTTTTTAAAAGTGAGTTTTTTTATAACTTTTAATATAGCATTCATGTTATGTCCCAATCAAATAATTTGAACCTATCAAACACGGAGCAGAACTCCTATTATCCTGTGTCTTCTGTGTCATAAACAATCTCAACCATTTGAAGGCATCAAACATTATCATTAGCATGTTCTAACCATTTGATAGTGTGTATTATCAAACACTATCATCATCTTATTCAATCTAAAATCTCGTAATAAAGTAGAATATGAAAATTTTAATAGTACACAGTCCAGTCTGAAAGATTTGATAGTACACAATCTTACCCTTATATAATAAAAAATTTATTTTCAGTAGATTTACACGTAGAGTGATGCAAAATATTTAAAGGGATCCGTGGTGCAATGGTATAAAAAAACAACAATTTGGTAAAAATTATGATGATATACATGGCTTTTACATAAAATGATGTTGTATTAAGGAAGAAATAAGAATGAAATATGCTAATAAAAACATAGTATTTGAATCCATACAAAAAGAACAACAATTTAATAAAAATTTTGCTAATATGCAAGGCTTATAAGTGTCAAATAATACGTAAGTAGAAAGATTGATGTGATATTTAAAATATTTTTTAATCATTAATTAAAGATTTAATTTTATTTTAAAGTTTTATAAAAATATAAATAAGTCCTTATCGTTGTCTATATTAATATTTTTAGGGATGCAATAAATACTATTTTGGATAACGTTATAGTAAAATAAAACTAATTTATAAGATATTCAAGTCCAAGCAAGCCATACCTTCAACCAACGCATAATGCCCAAGTTTTGCATCTCTGTGGTTAGCGTTCAAAATGGGTTTTGATTAAAGTTAATTTAACGTTAAACACTAACGTTTTCTTGATGGGTAATCATTAAAGTGATCCAAAAGATTAAGCGAGTGAGTGAAAGCGAAAGTCTCCAATAAAAAAAAAGGAAAGGAAAATAAAACTTGTACGACTACTTGCTTTTGTATCCACCGACACTTTTGATGCTCATGTGGCACGAAATGACAAAACCAATCAAACAAAACGTATGATAAAATAGTAACATATGTCAAGTCAGGAGGTGAAGGAAAGGTAGACCACCGGTGATGGGTACTAGGACCTTTTCTACATGCATCTCCTTCCTCCCAACTAACCTAATTTTTTATAGATTAATTAAAAAAGGTCAAGAGAGATAAATATTTGTAAGGTCGGGTCATCAATTGTACGTAATTTTTTTGTATTTTATAAAAAAACTATTTTCGTAATTTGAATATACAAATTTTCGGTAACAAATAAGTAACTTTATAGATATTCATAGTTTGCTCCAACGGGATTGGGAGGTGCGCATCCAATACACACATCGAGAGAAAAATTAGAGCGCAGATCACCTTGCCGCTATTGCAGGAAGGATTTGTCCGAAAATCCAGATGCTCCACGAGCCACCTTTGACCATCCAGGATCTCATCCGGTAGGATCGGCTTGGGTTTGAGTACCCCCGAGTTTTGCATAGTTTCGATGAATAGTGTTTAGCTTCTTTGTATTAAAAAAGTAACTTTATAATTGCTCAAAAGTTCATTCTTAAAATTAGAATTATACTAAATTTATAAAATAGTTAAAAATATATTGTTAAATTTTTACTAAAATTAAAAAGCCTTACGTGATAGAATAAGGATAAACGATATCTTTTAAAGTCCTCGTGCCTTATACTTATCGCATAAGAAGTCCAACCTAATGGCCTTTAGGTGTTTGTGAGTGGGTGACTCCGTAAAAACTCCTTGCACGACTAATAACGAAAAGAGTCCGTCTTTACAAGGTATAAGATACTAGCAAATAGGGTTAATCATCAGGTATGTCCGTATGTATTGTATTGTAATTTTATTTACTTAAATTTTCTGCGTGTCAGTTTTAATTATTTATTTCTGTTAACTTGCATCACTATTTTTCTGTCATATCTACATGTGGATTTATTGGAAATAATCTCTCTACTATATAAGAGTAAGGTTGCGTACTATCAGACTTCTCTAGACTTTACTGCACTGCAAGATTTTGGATTGGGTATGATGATGATGAGTTAAAAATATATATTCATTTTTTATAAAAATATAATTAAGTGGCTATTATATTATTTTTTTCATCAAATAATAGACAATAATATTAAAATTATATATTTTTAATAGATTATTTAATGGGTTTGTTTAAAAAAAAAAGACTAAAAGGAGCGGCGAGGTAAAGCATCAACATCACATTGTTGTGTTATGCGAGGGCTGAAATTGGGTATTTAATAATTGGATTCATGAGTTGTCTCGAGCCAATATACTATTTGGGCACACCACTAAACATACATATGTGTATCACAATCAACTACTGTGCCGATCAGGAGTGGACCTTATGAAACGAATTGGAGAAAGTGTCCAATTTTGGGTGACAGCAACATATGTCGGCACACAAGCTCCACGTCCTCGACCCCAAATTACCTACAGTAATTTCACTTTTCACTATGCATAACTTTTTTTTTAATATATTCATTTCTATTAAAAAAGGAGTAATTATTAAATATTGAATATGTAATAATTTATAAATTAAATAATTAATCTTAAATTATGATATTTTATATAATAAAATAAATAAATGTTTATATAAAGACGTGATAATTAATAAAAGAAATGATAATATATAATAAATATAAAAGATTAATGCCATTTTTCATGTTAGAAATATTTCTTTTGATAATTAAATTTAAAATCATTTAGAAATTTTGTACTTAATAGTAAATGGACTATTTTTATTATTGGCAATCAATAAAATAAAGATGATTATTTATTTTAATTTGAATATAGTAAAAATAAGGAAATATTTATATAAATTTAATTTTTCATGACTAATTAGAATACCCTGTTCTCACTATGGTGTTTTAATTTTATATTACTTAATTTTGTTCACATATTTATATAGACTTCACAAACATGTAGATGAGATTTAATAGAACGAACCAAAAGAGAGGATCTAATTTCGAATTCAAGAGAAGATATCAAACAATTAATCATATAAATAAAAAATGAAAAGGGTAATAATGGAAGAGGTTGTATTTATCCCACCAAAAAGGCAATTAACAGTACACAGAGGAGTCCCACGCAAAGAGATAGAGGAGGGTACAGTCTACTCTACAGTGAGTTAGTCAATAGTCCCAAACAGTCTTAAAAAAATCGTCCGTACAATACTAAAAAGGAAAAAGAAGAGAAAAAATATATTTGGGTGTTTAATTTATTATTTAAAATAATTATTATGATTTTTATAAATAAAAAGAGAGAGAGAGAGAGCTGAGAATTAGGATCTCTTCACGCGGCGCAGACTTAACAATATCTGTAACAACGCGCTTTTCCTTCACTTTTCATCATTATGTTTTTTTTACTCCCTGTACTTTCTCTATTTATTAAATACCCCTTCTCTCAGTACTCATACTTAAAAAAATAAAATAAACACTTTTATATTCTAATAATGTATGAGAGTAAAAAGGGTCAAGATGTAAAAAAGATAAAAGGAAAGGACTAATTACTAAATTTAAAAAAAGACTTAAATTTATATTAACACTTTATGGCATTTAACAGAAAAAACTAAACAGGAACCACAAAAAATGAATCAAAACCCAACTTTTACACACCGACCTACCTACTCTAGTAAATTATTATCATAACATTAAGTTTAAAGTCTTGTAATAAAATAAAAGCTGAAAAAATTCGATAATACGCAATCTTTTTTTAATAAATCTCACTCAGTTTCAGTAAAAATTGAAAATTTCTACAAATTACAAAACTGTAAACCCTAAAAGTTAATAAACCAAATTAGTGCCAGTTAGTACACAGCTTCTCTCTCTATCTCTAAGGTGGTGGCAGCACAGACCAGACCAGGCCAGAGCGCCACCATCACATTCTGGGGCCCGCCATTTTTCATTAACCGCTTTTTTTTTGTTTTTGTGTTTTTTTTTTAATTAGACATTACATTACATTTACTAACGTAGACACTGTCTCTTGCATCTTCTGATCTGTCTGTCTTCTTCTCGCTTACGCCTCCCAACCACATTGCTACTTTCTCTCTCTAAAAAGGGGTGGTCAATGTCGCCCATCTTCACTTCTTGGGGACTTGGGGAAAGAAGGGATTTGTGAGGAGTGAAGAGGGTTTGCTTGGGTTTGCTTTGGTTTGTTGAAAGATACAGCTTTCCAGATAGCTAATACGTCTGTTTTGGGTGTGTGTTGTTTTGAGTTTGGTTTTGTTTATGTGAAAGACTGTGTTTTTGAGTGGGTTTTGGGGTTGTGGAATGCGTAATTGGTCTGTTCTGAGCGAGTTGACCCGTTTGAGGACTCGGTTCTGAGTCTTGTTTGTCTGGATTTGGAGAGGTGGGTTTGGTTTCCGAGCTAGTCATGAATACCGGTGGTCGGCTTATTGCTGGGTCTCATAACAGGAATGAGTTTGTGCTCATTAATGCTGATGAGAATGCGAGAGTAAGATGCGCTTAAACTCTGTGTATTTTCAGTCTATTTTCTTTGGATTTTCCGGGGAAACCTCTGGCTCGTTTTGCTGTTTTGAGATCTGGGAAATGCCACTATTTAGTTGCTGTGGTTTAGTTTTCTTTTTGCATTTTGATGTTTTTGGGGACTTTTTCTTCTGTGATTTGTTGGTTTCTGTTCTGTGTTTTTTTATTTATTTATAGTAAACGTTTTTTTGTGTGCTTATCTTGTAAAAATGTTCCCTTTTCTGGAGAATTACTTGCATGAAATTACCTTGTGTTGGATTCAACTCACCATGAAAAGTTCTTACTTTCTAGTGTTCGTTATTCGGTGTCAGGAATAATCCATTAAGATTTGAGGTCTTCTGATTCGTCATTCGTAGTTGTTTGCTGTGATTGAGGAAATCAAGAGATTCTCATTCAAACTTAAAAGTTTAGTGCAATTTCTGAGGGAATTTCCTGTATTTTTGGAAATTGGTAGCATGCTTTTGGATTTTCTGCAAAACAATAGCTGTATGTTGGATGGAGTGGACATTGTATGAGCTAATATCCGAGACATCTGCCTTGTCCTTGCTTTTCTAGATCTGTAGACAGTATATTGATCTAAAGTGCATTGCAATACTAAGTTTTGCTTGCGCTTGAGCATAAACAACCAGCGTATTCAGCTACTTTAACAGTCTGTTCAGTTAGTGTACGCCTTCAAAATGTGTCCTTGGAACGTATTCATGGTGATATGTGGAAGAGAATTTACTTTAGATTTTTCAGTCTACAAGAATCGTAGCCTTGTGTCATGCAAATGGTGTACTCATAGAATAAAGGGAAATCTCTGACTGCAAGAGGTTGATGTACGCGAACTTGAGTTTGGTATTTGTTTATCCATTTCCTTTGCAGAATAAGCAGCAAAACTTTCTGGAAATACAATATTGTTTCTTTTTTTGGCTTTTTTTCTTTTAATTTTTTTGCCATTACGGTGCTAACAACAATCATTTTGTGGTATTTTGGCTCTATACAGATCAAGTCAGTTAAAGAGTTAAGTGGCCAAGTTTGTCAGATATGTGGGGATGAGATTGAGATTACAGTGCACGGAGAGCTTTTTGTTGCCTGCAACGAATGTGCTTTCCCTGTGTGCAGGCCATGCTATGAATATGAGAGAAGAGAAGGAAATCAAGCTTGTCCACAGTGCAAAACCAGATACAAGCGCCTCAAAGGTTGGGTAATTTTGCACTCTCCTTTATGCGCTTCTTTTTACTTGGACTTTGAGCCCTTTTGAATGCCACTTATTGTTGATGTAAATTGCAGGTAGTCCTAGGGTTGAAGGTGATGAGGAAGAAGATGACATTGATGATTTGGAACATGAGTTTGATTATGGGCTAGACGGCATGGGACCAGAGCAAGTTGCAGAAGCTATGCTTTCTGCCCGTCTTAACACTGGTGGAATTCCAGTGAACTCGGAACTTGATTCTTCCCCTCCTAGCTCCAAAATTCCACTTCTAACTTATGGAGAGGAGGTATTTGCAATTTAATTTACATTGGTAAATATTTGTGTAAGTGGTACAAGTACATTAAATATGGTCTTCTGCTTTTGTGTTAGGATGTCGAGATTTCTTCTGACCGACATGCTCTCATTGTTCCCCCACTAATGGGTCATGGAAACAGAGTTCATCCGATGCCTTATTCTGATCCATCTGTACCATGTAAGCCATTTGTTGATTATATGTGCAACAGTTGTGCTTTTCAAGTCATTCTCTTAAGTCTCTTTTAATGACTGAGTTCATTGCTCTGATTATTGTAGTGCAACCCAGACCTATGGTTCCTAAGAAAGACATAGCAGTATATGGGTATGGAAGTGTGGCGTGGAAGGATCGAATGGAAGATTGGAAGAAGAGACAAAATGACAAACTTCAGGTGGTTAAGCATGAAGGGGGAAATGACGGTGGCAAGTTTGATGGGGATGAGCTGGATGATCCTGATATGCCTATGTAAGTGATTGATGAATTCATTTCCACTTTATTATTCTTAGGAGTTTTTTGGTCCATTACGTCTCTTGTAGTTTCCTCTCATTTTATGTATGTGCCTTGATTTCTGTGTTCTGTGTAATAAAACAACTTCAATATGAAAGAGACTTCGGCATTCTTGTCTAGAGTACCATTGATGCTTGATGCTTTAAGATAAGTGGTTTTCTTCGAGCATGTATATGCATTCCTGCTAGTTGTTAGACATATTGTTTGACATCTTGATGGGCATCTCCCTTGGCCTAAGTAAAACTGAGATTGGTTTCAAAGCATTTAATGTGAATTGAAGTGTATTGTTTTTTGTTCTATGAATCCCTAATAAATTCATTTGAACTTTATTCGACCTTCCTGAGAGTACTTTATAACAAAACATCGCTGGTTTTCATTGAAATCTTGGATTTTTATATGCTGTTTGAAACCCTGACAGAACTTAGAATCTGTCAATTATACAAACAGTCAAATCTATTTTATGTGCTCGAGTTGTTAGCTACTTACAGGCTTTTTTGATGTATTTTCTTAGGATGGATGAAGGCAGGCAACCCCTTTCAAGAAAATTACCCATTCCTTCAAGCAAGATTAATCCGTACAGAATGTTAATCATTCTTCGTCTTGTCATTCTTGGCTTGTTCTTGCACTATAGAATTCTCCACCCTGTTAACGATGCATATGGCTTGTGGTTGACATCAGTGATTTGTGAAATATGGTTTGCGATATCATGGCTTCTTGATCAGTTTCCGAAGTGGTACCCCATAGAACGAGAGACTTACCTTGATCGGTTATCGTTGAGGTATGTTCCTGTTTGCAATGTCAAAGGAAGCATGTTTCTGTCTCTCTTGGTTCTTTTCCATCGCACTTTATTTTTCTTGTTTCTATTTTCATGATTAGGTTTATGATGTCTTATAACTCTTCCTTTATGTTCAGGTATGAAAAAGAAGGAAAACCTTCTGAATTAGCCAGTGTGGACATTTTTGTAAGTACAGTTGACCCAATGAAAGAACCTCCGCTAATCACTGCAAATACTGTTCTGTCAATTCTTGCGGTTGATTATCCTGTGGACAAAGTAGCGTGCTATGTTTCGGATGATGGTGCTGCCATGCTTACATTTGAAGCACTCTCTGAGACATCTGAATTTGCTCGGAAATGGGTCCCTTTCTGTAAAAAGTTTAATATTGAGCCACGGGCCCCTGAGTGGTATTTTTGTCAGAAGATGGACTACTTAAAGAATAAAGTACATCCTGCTTTTGTCAGGGAAAGGCGGGCTATGAAGGTTTGTTATTTCCTGTTGTCATGATTGATTTTAGATTCTATCTGGCTCAAATCTGCTGCAAGCAGATATTCTTTCGAGACTATCTAATTTGTCGACATTTCACTTAAATAATTTTTTATCATCGTGCAAATGTGCTCTTTCCTTACAATATGATGTTGACCCCAGAGAGATTATGAAGAATTTAAAGTCAAAATAAATGGACTGGTTGCTACTGCACAAAAGGTCCCAGAAGATGGCTGGACAATGCAAGATGGAACTCCATGGCCTGGGAACAGTGTACGCGATCATCCTGGCATGATTCAGGTGAGGTGGTGTTTCATTGTACATTCATCTATCATCTGTTATCATTTTAATATAATTTTAGAAGTGAAAGTTGTATCGGCCTTCAATGATAAGTGCCTTATGAATGAATGCTAATGACATTGGGTATGCTCTCTGTAACTTCCAGTATAATTTTAACAACTGTGTATTTATTGGTTTCCTAACTCAGTTTGTCAGTCTGATAATAACTGAAAGCCATAATTATGAGATTAAGCTACTTAGTCTACTTTTGTCAACAAGTTGACGGTTCTTTCTGATAAATTGTTGGGTGTTTTTGTTTGATAGAAACAATGATTGAAATCTTGCTTTGCAGGTCTTTCTTGGTCATAGTGGTGTTCGTGACGTAGAAGGAAATGAGTTACCTCGTCTGATTTATGTTTCTCGTGAAAAGAGACCGGGATTTGAACATCATAAAAAGGCTGGTGCAATGAATGCTTTGGTATGAATTAAAATCTTACATTACTGCTGAATTACTTTCTAACCCAGCTTAATATCTTTCCAATAACTGGAAAATGGCCTATGCTTGAATAGCTTTCTAACCATTTTTGGTTTTTGTAGGTTCGAGTCTCTGCAGTTCTATCCAATGCTCCTTATCTTCTGAATGTTGATTGTGATCATTACATCAACAACAGCAAAGCCCTTAGAGAAGCTATGTGTTTCATGATGGATCCACAATCAGGAAAGAAAATTTGCTATGTGCAGTTTCCTCAGAGATTTGATGGCATTGATCGTCACGATAGATATTCAAATAGGAATGTTGTATTTTTTGATGTATGTAGATTTGACTTGTGTTGTTTTATTTCATTTTTCTTTGATTCTCCTTTTACCATTCCATAAAGAAAGCTAATAATCACACGTTGTAACAGATCAACATGAAAGGATTAGATGGATTGCAAGGACCAATTTATGTTGGAACTGGATGTGTTTTCCGAAGGCAAGCACTTTATGGCTATGATGCACCTGTCACAAAGAAACCTCCAGGCAAGACCTGCAACTGTTGGCCTAAATGGTGCTGCCTTTGCTGTGGATCTCGGAAGAACAAAAGGTTAAAGGGAAATAAGGAGAAAAAGGACAAGAAAAAGTCAAAGAATAGGGAAACATCAAAACAGATACATGCTCTAGAAAATATTGAGGAGGGAATTGAAGGTATGGGTTTAACTTCCTGCTCTTTGAGTTTTGTATTGCTTTCTCATTCTAGATCTTGAAAAGCTAGAAACAAATTTTTTGGGGTTGCAATTGCAGGGTCAACTAATGTGAAGTCATCTGAAACCTCCCTAGAAAAATTGGAGAAAAAGTTTGGGCAGTCTCCAGTGTTCGTGGCCTCTTCTCTTTTGCAGAATGGCGGCGTTCCTCATGATGCTAGCCCTGCATCACTTCTTAGAGAAGCTATCCAAGTTATAAGCTGTGGTTATGAAGATAAGACTGAATGGGGAAAGGAAGTAAGTTAAAAAAAGAAACAAAATTTTACAGGAAGTAATTGGCTGAGTTTTACTTATGGTATAAAATGTTCCTTTTAACATTCTAATTTCTAAAATCAAATCAGGTTGGCTGGATATATGGATCTGTGACGGAGGATATTCTGACGGGATTCAAGATGCACTCCCATGGATGGCGATCTGTATACTGTATACCTAAGAGGCCTGCATTCAAGGGTTCAGCTCCAATAAACCTCTCAGATCGTCTACATCAGGTTCTTCGTTGGGCCCTTGGTTCTGTTGAGATTTTCTTGAGCAGACATTGCCCTATTTGGTATGGTTATGGTGGGGGATTGAAATGGTTGGAACGATTTTCCTATATAAACTCGGTCGTATATCCTTGGACATCCATTCCCTTGCTTGTTTATTGCACCCTTCCTGCAATTTGCCTTCTGACTGGAAAATTCATTGTTCCTGAGGTAACTCTCTCAATCATATGATTGCTTCTACCTCAATTTTTTAATATTGTACTGCTTTAGAGCTTTTGTTAATTCATGCTTAATAGATGTGAAAATTGATTGTCAGTCGAAGGGATTCAAGTACTGTTTCTGTGGCTTTTATATTGATGCCATTTATTATAGCTCACTATTGATCATCTCGAGGTTTTTTAGTTCAATAATGTAAGTTTATATAAATGAGCCGGGTTGTTCAGTCACTTGATTTCATTTGATGTACTGAATTAGCTATGAATCTCATTTCTGCATCTGAGAACACTTGACCTTGACATTGTACAGATTAGCAACTACGCAAGTATTCTGTTCATGGCGCTCTTCATTTCCATAGCTGCAACAGGTATCCTTGAAATGCAGTGGGGTGGTGTTGGTATAGATGACTGGTGGAGAAATGAGCAGTTTTGGGTGATTGGAGGCGTGTCATCACATCTATTCGCTCTATTCCAGGGTTTACTCAAGGTTTTGGCTGGTGTTAACACGAACTTTACTGTGACATCAAAAGCAGCAGACGACGGGGAGTTCTCAGAGCTTTACATATTCAAGTGGACTTCACTCTTAATCCCACCCATGACTTTGTTGATCATAAACATAGTGGGAGTCGTAGTTGGCGTCTCAGATGCGATCAACAATGGTTACGATTCATGGGGTCCTCTATTCGGTAGGCTATTCTTCGCATTCTGGGTCATTATGCACCTATATCCATTCCTCAAGGGTCTTCTTGGGAAACAAGATAGAATGCCAACCATCATATTGGTCTGGTCCATCCTGCTGGCTTCAATCCTAACACTTCTGTGGGTTAGAATAAACCCATTTGTGTCGAGAGACGGACCAGTCCTGGAAGTTTGTGGATTAAACTGTGACTAAGATTAAGTGAATAAAGTCATAAAATGGTGCTTCAGTTGCAATGGAGTTGCACCTGAGTGTTCTTCAGTGTATGTGAATGTAACACTAATGAATGTGATATGGTTCATGGCCAGGCCAGGTGAATTTTTGATGGGGAAGAAAAAGCTGTAGTTTGGAGATGTAGATACACTATGGGTTGGAGGAGAATGACACATGGGTTTTTATTTTATTTTTATTTTTTGGTTTTACAGGGGTTTTCCATTAATTCTTTAATTAAATTTCCTGTTGGTTTTTTAGGAGTTTTGTCTTCACATTATGTGAGTCTGTATTTCTAAGAAAGAGCATTACTATCATAAATTATTCCCTCCATAATGTTGGGAATGAATATAAGTGTCTCAGGCCACTTCTTTGTTCACGTACTCCTGTTTCATTGTTTGTGTCTGGACACGGTCTTCGATCTATGTACCTAATTTGGAAGATAATTATGCAATTCTAGAAATAATTTCCTGTTTAATCTGATGCTTTCCTTTATGTTTAATGCCATTTCTCTCAGTTTTAGCTTCATTCAGATCTTTGGTTGACCAGGAATCCCTATTTGCAAACCTGAATTCCATGATTTTGTTTTGAAAGCTCCCAGGTTGAATGATCATCCCATATGCAGTCAAACAGATCCTGTTCAGAAACAAGGGTTGGTTTACCTTCAAAGTTAGTGCCAGTTTCTACTTGGATAGGCCCAAACTATATAAATTGATAGATATTAAACTAGGATGCAGGTGAGTTGGTAAGAGACTCTTCTGACTTAAGTGATGTTGCGGGTTTAAATTGTCTTCATATATATAGCCGTTTAAAATTTGTGGTCAAAATTTTGCCTCCTACAAGAGATCTATCCGGTTCGATCGAAGATTAGTCTGAATGTGGATGACTCAAATGTGCTTTTCTATAGTTGGAACTCAACTAGAACATCTCGTAGGCAACCAAAAAAAAAAAAAGATATCAATCGGTATGTAATATATCGGATAGTTGGCCGGAAAACATCATTATCGGATGATATGGAGACGGAAGTTGAGTGAGAATAATTTTTATTTTTATTATAATTATTATTTTTAAAAAAACAATCAACTAAAGTTTTCCACAAAAGTTCCTAACATTGGAATGCTTTTTCAATCTTTATGAAAAATGAGTCAAGAGTCTGAAGTCTCAAACATTCTTGGTGTCATTCTTTGAACTCTCCTAAAATGTCAGTCTTTGATTGAATCACAAAACTATTAACTTAAAAGTCCTCAAAATAAGAAATTGTAAGAGAAACTTAATTTTCTCGAGAGGGTTTATATATGTTCTTTTTCTGCTTTGTGCAATTTATTTTTATATTAGAAAAATTGGAAATCACTTCCATTGTAATAAAAAATAAATATTTTTATTTATTCACTTAAAGATTGAAACGTATTTAATTAAAAATTTAAGTGTACGAATAATTTATAAAATATATATTCTAAATAAAGTATTCAACAAATTAAAAGTTTAAAGTAAGTGATTAATTTAAATATTTAGTTGGACGTAAAGAAGAGAGTTCTTACTTCAATATTTAAAAATTTTGAAGAATTTTTATAAGAAATCAAATTGAAAACTTGAAATGGTTAAATTTAATGTTTTAAAAACCGAATCAGAAGTTAAACGACAAGGCAAGAGATTTAAGGTTTAAAAAGTTCAATCAAGATTAGATTATCATAAAATCAATTAAAAAGTAAATAAAATTAAAGGGTTTAAAAAATAATTAAAAAAGACTATCCTTATCTATTGAAAATTTTAAAATTTAATCAAAAAAGGAAATTATTAAGTGAAAATTAATTAGTTTATAAAAATTGATAATTAATTAGTGAAATGATCGATTTTAACAACAAAGTTTATTAACTAAATTAAACCGAAAAATTAACCGGTTTAAAATTTTTGCTCGTCATATCGGTTTGATTTTTAAAATATTGCTTAAATTTATTAGAGTGTGAACTTTATTTTGAATGATAATTTTCATCGACGTTGACTACACAATTTGTATTGAACTTGAGTCAATCTGGTTGACTCCAACAAGGAAAGACTTGTTTGACCAACTATCTAAAATTCAGTAACTTTTTTATTTTTCGATAGTTGAAACAGTCAAGAAATGAAAGTAAATAATAATAATAATAAAAGGAAAAAATCGGATACACATCTTCGAGCCATCTTCATGTCACCAACGCAGTAGTTTCACATAACACGTTCGCTTCAAAATCAATCTCTCTCGTCTCTATACACGCCAAACTCATAAAAGCACGCAAACCAACAAGCTCTCACCTTTCTCCGTAACCCTTACCTTGTCGATCCATGTTCGTACCATTCATGGCGAAACAACAGAAATCCCAGAAGGGCTTATCAGATTCGGAGTTGGTCGCCGCTCAACAGCTAATGCAGCTCAGCGACGAACAGGATAAAGAGAAGGACACGAACAGCAAGAACAAGAACTCTGGCAGTCAAGAAGAGATTACTTCTAAAATGATTGAAGAGGTTTTGGTAATCCGGTGGGGAAGGAAGAGAAGATATAGGTCTTTGGAAGGTATTTACAGACAGACAAAACCTGTGGGTGTTTCAGTTGTACATTCGAAGAATACGAGGCGGTGATGAAACCTTAGTGGGGTTGTCGTCTGAATAGGTAGGCTTATGATAATCTGTGTCCAATTGAGAGACCTGTTTTGCTGATTCAGAAGTGTACCTTCCTCGTGAATTCTCCTCAGTTGTTGAAGAGGGACGAGGCTTGATCATATTTTTAACAGTTAAAGAGTACTTAGCTAAGGAATCTAAATGCTTTGTTTGTAAGCAATGTTTGTGTATTCTTCGAATGACTTAGCGAAACAGTCCAACCAGAGTTAACCAATTTAACTTGAGTTGGTTAAATTATACGAATTTATTT
>JANTNU010000233.1:33779381-33794204 GCA_024752395.1 Erythroxylum havanense
TAAACTGACAAGCCACGAACTGCAGATCGGCCGGAGTCAACTGGTGTACTAAGTCCTAGCCAATGAGCCACAGCTGAATGCACCCCATCACAGCCTATCAAGATCTGCCATAGCCAAAACGTGAAGGAATTAGCTTCAAGTTCCATTTGCTAATTACGTGACCAACCGTCCAAAGCTATAATAAATGATAATTAAGTTAATTTGAGGAACAAACCTTTGATTTAATGGTAGATCCATCTTCCAAGCGTACAATGACAATGGAATCGTCCCCTTTGTCTTGTTTCTCGATGGACACGAGCTTTGAAGAAAAACGAATGGATTCAGGTGGTAGTTCTTCTGCCAGAGCCTCTAGTAGAGTTGTACGATGAACAGCTCGTGGACCATGGAGTTTGTCAGCCCTGATCGAACATCAAAGTTGTACGTTTAATCAGTCAAAAGAAACAATTGCTGACGACTGGAATTTAAACAAAAAGTGTGTTATGAATTCAAGGTCCAAACCCTTTGTTTCCATTCATGGTTACTTCTTGAATAGCTCCAGTTGCCAGGTTGGTTACATAACCCCTACCATAAAATAAAAACTTATCATCAGTGGACTATACCTATAAACTGAAACAGTCAACAAGTGAGAGACTTTAGGTGTAGAATAGCAAAAGGGGAAATGGGTTTTGTTTATTTATATCAATTTTATATACTTTTCTCCAACAACTTTAGATGGATTGATAGATCTCTTAATATTAAGAGCTGATTATTGAAAGCAACTTTTCTATTAGATAAGGTAAAGATAGGTACTATCAAACTTTTCTAAATCTCACTTTATTTCGAAATTTCGAACTAGATGTGATGATGAAATGATTACGTAACGATGAAACGAGGAATCAGGACTTGAGTTGGGTCTAAAATTCGATTTTGTCTCATATAGCCTAACTCAGAACTCAATCTAAGTTTTGAACAAACCAAAAGTCACCAGAAGCCCGACCCGTGTCCGATTCTGCGGGAAGGAGGAATGAAGTAGTCTACTTACTTTGACAAAGGAGCATAAACAGAAGTGAGTTTGTGAGCGACACCAAGAGCATCCAGTGCGATCCAAGCATTTGGGAAGAGACTTAAAGCTGCTCCAGAAGTTCTTAGACGATCTGATCTTTCCAAGACCAAAGCCTTAATCCCAATTCTCTTCATAGCCAGAGCAGTTGCTAACCCTGCAATGCCTCCTCCAATTATCACCACATCTTCTTCCTCAGCCATCCTCTTCATAGTTTCCATCTCTCTCTCTGTTCCTGATCTTGTCTTTGTGTTCGTAGAAGGTTGTTTATATCTATGGTGTTTTTTGTCTTCTAACTTCAGCTGTTTATTTATGATCAAGTGATGCATGCAATGACATATATATATATATATATAATATACATTGCATGGCGTCTGGCAATTTTGACCTACTTTGAAGTGCCTTTCACAAGTAATTTATACACAGAGTAGACATGGAAGTTCTTCTAGTGGTCAACAGGGGCGGCTCGTCCACTGGACCACCAGATGTTCTAATAGATTAGATTAAATTTCACGTTGAAATATCCATTTCATTAATTTCATATATAGGAATAATTAAGGAAAAAACCAGAAGAAATTATGCTAATGAAGCTGTAATTTTATTAATATTTACTGTATAATTTTTAATTTTTTAATTAAATAATTTAAGTTTTATGTATTTTATCAAACATATTCTTAATTTTCTATTTCTATGATAATAAAATAATCTTTTTTTCATATTAACTGTGGTTATTATTTATACGTAGAACATGTGAAAATAATATTAAGAAAAATAAATAAATTGTTGTTATTTTAAATTTATATTATTGTGATATTTTGAGACAATATTGGTTTAAATCATATAGTACAATATTGAAGGATTATTTTTGTAAATTTTAATAAAACTTAGGGATTATTTTATAAATTTAAAAGATTGTTTAAAACAGTACTTAATATTAACCAGTATCTGCACAGCATTATACGAGAATTTAATCTAGCACCAAATCTGACACAATATTTGTAACATTGATAGCATAAGAAAAAAGTCAACGCTGAAAAAATACTTTTCAATTTCAAGCTAAATTTGGACAATAAATTATAATTAACATATCAAATTACTTTATTGTTAGATTTCAAATTGAAGACAATATGATATAATTAAGAGTTAATTATAAAAATTATAAATTTTATTTATTTATTTAATAAAAATCTGAATTAGAAAACGATGATAAAATTTTTCAACTTTTTCTTTTTTTAAAAATATTTCGATTCGATCCATACAATTAACGGTGATAAATCACATCAATTACTATTTTTGTTATGTACATATTACATATTTTATTTTTACCATGTATAAATTTTTGTTAGGTGTTGAAATCAACAAAAATAATTTCCTACTCATGAAAACTTTAATTTTAAGAAATACAAGAAGGAGAAATTCCATTCGTCGAGGATTTGCCTTTCATTTCATGTCAACGTTCGAGAAGCTTTGACTTAACAACAGTGAAAAGTCAAGGTTGAAAAACTGCTCCCCAATAATCCAATTTCAAGTGAAATTTGACCGCAGCCGATAACTGAGAATTAAAATATCCAATTACCTCAAACTAAAGACAATCTAATATAATTAATTATTAGAAGCTTCCAAGTTGTGCCTTAGTGGGTGGTTGAATCGGTGAAGTGAAGAGCATAAAATTAAAAAATATTGTGTTCAATTTATCTCACTTTTATTCTCTTAATCGAATTTGTCGTATAGGATTTACCTAATACGGAGTACTTAATTGACGTAATTTACAGATTATTGCGTCAATTTTGAAATTTACCCAATACTTAACTAAGTAGCAATTGCAGGTTTTCTGTTTCAAAAAAAAAACATACAAGCTTGTAATTAGTTTGACTTTTAGTATATGATTGGATAAGAACGAGGGGTTGGTAATTTCAAGTATGAATTAAGAGACTAAGACTTTAATGTCTCCCTTAAAATAAGGTCAGATTGGAATATACTTATTGCTATTGTTTCTTACCGTCTTGGAGACCAAGAAAAATAAAATATTCAGCTCTCTATACCTTTGTCGTTTTTGGGTTGAAAAACACCCTACATTTGAGCTAAGCAATGTTTTCTTTTGGGCTAAGGTGTAACTAACACCTTGTCGTTTTATAAAAAATATCTAATTAAATTCTCACATAGTACTTAATTGTATCATAATATTTACTAATCGTTATATTTTGAAAGTAAAAACATAACCAAACTGGAGCCCGAATTCCAACTCCGATCAAACTTCAAACCTAGGCTAAAATTTTGGAACATCCTAACCAAACTCAGCCTGAATTCCAAATCCGATCGAACTTCAGATCAAACTTCAAACCTAAGCTAAAATTTTGGAATAGGACATCAAACCTAAGCAAAAGCAACCCATTGCCGTCCCTACCTTCTTAGAATCCACTAGCAACTCAACATGACATAAAATTAATGAGCATCTTGAATTGACTAAATTTAAGGATCAAACTAGAACTTATTTCTAAAATTGAGAAAACATTGGTTTAGGATTAGGAAGGCCAACCTAAAGCCCGACAACTCGAAGCCCCAAAAGCCCGACTTACTTGCTCTTCCACTAAAACACGTAACAATCACTCCCAACATAATTGAAATATGAAACTCATTCAGGAACAAACCATCATTGCATGAATTCATTCTTTTGACCACAATAAGTATTACATATCAGGAGAGTAATGCACAGTAAAAAGTGTATCAAAATTGTAAATGGAAAAAACTTGTAGCACAAATTACAAAGACTGGTTAACACTAGATCTCAACGTAAGAATGTTTTATAACATAACAAGATAAGAACAAAAAGAAAACATAGAATACTAGACCTAAGCTCCAATTAACATAAACCTGAAGACTATTACCACTTCAGATTCCAATAACTTGCTTCTTCAGCTCAACTTATGAATTTAGCTTCATATTCCTGAGGTGGCTGTACATAATACGAATGAAATATCCAGTCAGAGGAACAATCAAATTGTGACTAACCCAACAAAGCAGCTCTTGCCAATACATACCATGAAAATTGCTGAAATTGACCTCCGCGCAAACCATCTCATATGCATTGCACGTTGAGCTCTAGCGGCTGCATCTATACTATCAAATCGAAGATACACATGGCCACTACTATTCCTGTAAAGCGGAAGGGAAATTAAAATATAAATCACATTTTCCAAAAAAAAAAAAAAGCAACAATCATAATGAACAACCACGCGCTCTAAAAGCTCTCACTATTACAACACTTTCAGATCATCTACTCGCAGAAAAGTAGACCCATCAATACAGAACTAAAATTTGAAACATATCAATCAGATCAGGACAGTACAATGGTGCCTTTGTGCTCCAAAATCCTAAAAGATTCCAATACTAAAGGACAACCTTAAAACATATTAGGAAGCTGTTATTATTACGAATATCAATATTATTACAGCTTTCCAGCAATTTAAATGAAAGTTATTGTTAAAAACCAGTTATAAAGAATCAATTGCAACTCCAATGTATACACATCATGACAAACTTCATCAAGTTCAAGCCTCACAAGAGATATTACGGGAAATATTTAAATACATGTCCATAAATGAAAGTTGATTTGATATTTCTCACTACCATCCAGGAAATTTTTCAAAAAGAGTGGGCAGAAAAGAGATTAAATTCAAAGCTTTAAAATGAATCCCAACAAAAATAACACCTAAAAGATAGGTTCAAGCATAAGAGAGGTTCAAACATGTAGCTTCATCAAGCCACTTACTTGTCTACAAAAATATGTTTCACCCGGCCATACTTGGAACATTCTTCTTCCACATCTTCTTTTATGTCCAAATCAAAATCTGGTTCTGTCTGAAAATTTTACATAATAATCAGTATATAACATGATGGAGTAGAGGAGAGAAACAGAAAACGACAGACCTCAGTAGCTGGATCAAACATATTCTTCAGCAGTAAGCATTCGCTTGGTTGGCCAATAGGTTCAAAAGCTGGGGGAGGGAACACTTGCCCTGGAAGTGTTGCTGCTCCAATGGTAGCTTGCCCTGGGATGGGTATGTTAATGGATTGCTGAGCTGGAGCTGAGCCATTAAGCACAGGTACTCCAAGAGAGCCTGCGATACTGAGGAAAGAAAGAAACATAAGCATATGAACAAGCAGTCCAATGAAAAAATGAAGTACCCTCGTATCAAAAACCAACCTGGTGGCAATACCAGTACGATCCAGTTTTGCCATAAGCAATGCCCTTGATTGGGCATTCAAAGCCTGCACAGAAAAACAATAAAACTCTTAAGTAAAAGCTTCATTTTCATCCATTGAAGATTCTACAAGGGCAACATAATGAAGAACTTTGACTCGCAAACATATGGCGCCATATTTCATCCAGACATCTAAAAGCAAAGAGAATCAATTAGTGCTTGATAAATGTACTGGTCAAATGTTGTGGCCATAATTTACAAAATGCTCCAAACAATTTAACAAGACAGAAAGAAATGGTAGACGAACAAAAAATTCATCCTTCTGGACTATGATGTAGTTTAAAGATCTCTTTGTACTCATCTTCATATTCAGAAACTGAAGTATATGGCACATCATTTTCACTTTTACAACTTTAAAGTCTAACTGCATCTACCAGATACAGATTGCAACAATTGCTCTCAAAGCATCATATTATGCGCCTAAACATTGAGAGGGGGAACTCCCAATTGGGTCATGATGTATCATAGTATAATATAACAAAAAAAAAATCACCATTCAAAAAAGTCAAGCATCAAGCCATAGAAAGATATAGAAGTCAAAATGTATGAAGTAACATGAGAATTCTTGACTCACCAAACCACCACCTTCATCATCATCAAAGTCTGCAGATTTTGCAGCTGTATCTTGCTGTCCACCATGTTCAGTAACAGAGGAAACCTAGAGTTCATAAGCAATATATCAGGGCTCTGACCATTAAAAAAGTGCAGGCAGCAAGGTGAAGCAGCAGGAGAAACAGAAACAATAGTTAAAAAGATATAAGCTTCAAGTATAAGCTAACCTTAATGGTTCGTCCAGCAATCTCCAATTTTCCATTCAAAGCATTTTGGGCTGCCTTTGCATTCTCAACTTGGGCAAACTGTAGAAGAATGTACGAGTAAATAAAACAATCAAACAAAATTGTGGTTGGAATTCTTCTAATTCTAACAGTAATCAAACAAGTTTTCACTGACTTGAACAAACCCGAAACCTTTGCACTGGCCTGTCTCAAGGTCAAGTGGCAGTTGCACAAGCTCCACAGTACCAAATGGTTCAAAAAGCTGGACAAATACAAGGAAAGACACCGTTAGAGGAATTAGTCTTTCCAACAATACCAGCTTCCTATATTTTATACTAAAATTAACCAAACCAGGACACAATGCCTCGGCACTGTCTTAGAAAAATCAGGAATAAAATTTTCTTTCTAATTTGTTACCTGTCTAAGCTGCATTTCTGTCATGTTAAAGTGTAAATTCCCAACATAAAGTTTTCTATCAACTGGTCCATATGGTCCAGCAACACCACCTGTGCCAGCAGCAGAAGCAGTACTTTGAACAAGATTCTTTTCAGCCTCAGATGGTTTAACCATTACAGGTTGCCCAAGAAGTAGTTGTCCAGAGAGAGCTATAGCCATTGGAACGGACATTGCATCATAAAATTCAATGTACCTGAAGTTTCAATGATACATTAAGGTTAACTTGTTAGCACACAACAGATTAAAGAGGTCACAATCACAACTTATAAAGGATAAGGCTACAGCAAAGAGAAGTGGGGGGGCACAAGAACTCTGAGAAGCCCAAGCTGAGTTTCTTTTGCTGAATCTGATCCCCAGGTAATAGAATTTGTTAGCTCATCATACTAAACATAAGGAATAAGAGCAACACAACATGAGCGCAGCCTTGTAAAAAGAGCACAAGGTAATGCCACATAGCCCCATTTTGACCTCAGACACACATGTCAAGAGAGATTGTGATCCCCAAGAAAAATACTATCAAAATGACAATAAGTTGGGTGAGGAATTTAAGCCCAACAAACCCATTATAAGTTGAAGCCAGTGTCCTCCATGTTTCATTTAGAAAATACTCGGGAAACATAATGTGAAATAAAAGGAACATAAGTTTATGTTGTCTACCTTGTGTGGGCTGCATGAATTGATTAAACATGAGTGCAAGGTAATCCCATCATCTCTCATCATTATCGCATTGCTAGTGCATTCAAGAATATAGTTAAACATGATTCTAGAAATCAATATGCTATTAGCTACTTTTCCAGATTACATGCACACAGTTCACTTATAGTTAAGCAGAAGGAACATACCCAACTCCCTTAGATCTTCTAGAATTCCTGTCCATTATCAGGCGAACATCCCTCACCTGAAAATTAAAGGAAGATTATCTTCGGCCAAAATGAACGTGCAGTTTAATAGCATCAAGAAGCTTCAGGTGTACATATTACTGGCACGTATCTAATGGTGCCTAAGATTACTGAAGGGATGTGCACATGTTAATTCACCCTACACATAAAGAGTGTTGAGACACCAAAAAGCTTTTATACTACCCAAAACTGCAACAGAGTACCCTCTTATGGTAAAGAGACAATTAAAAAAATGCATGCACTTTTATGCAATATCTCCAATGATTCTGAGAATGCAGCAACAAGTAAGAATATTCAAACCAAAATAATGACCTCGAATATTCAAACCAAAATAATGACCAAAGACCATAATCAAATTACCTGCACAGATTTTACACCTACATATTTGAACCACAACAAAAAAGGGAATCGAACTAACCTTGCCAGCTTTTGAGAAGAACTCATATACATCTCTCTCAGTTGCTTTCAGAGGCATCTGAAATCACCAATTAATAAGGAAGCATTATAAAAAGAAATAGATGCAACAAAATCCAAAAGGTTCAAGACTTGAAAAATATGCAAAAGAAAGAGGAACAGAACTTCTACCTGATAAGCAAACACAGTTCTCTGATCTCTTTCTGGATCAGCCTCAGGCTCTATTGCTTCTTTCTTTTCTTTAAATCGCCTGTAACCCAAAAATTCCGAACGGTAATTAGAAAAGTCCAGAGGTAATCTCCAATTTGGTATCTGCTAACCAATCCTACAATCAGAACATACGCTAGAAAGCTAGGTACTCTATTATGAAACGGGAATATTTTGATAGTAAATTTTCCTGATAGTCCATTACCATAATGTATGCTTGAATATCATTGACATAATATCCTATTAATGGGAGGGAATATGAATAATGCATGATGAAGCTAATAACTGCATATGGCAACACAATACATGATGGTATAGCATGAATCAATCCAACAATGTCCTATAGAGAAGTTAGCCATTTTGCCAAGCACCACCAACTCTATGTATAATCAATCAAAAGTCTAAAGATTCCATTTCTGTTAGCAAACTAATAAAATATGCATCTGAAAATACCCATTTTCCATTGCACATAAAGGGCGATATTCACATTCTTCAACAATATCATATCGAGTTGACCACGATTAATACATGATATAAGGCTAGGTAGTCGTGTGCTAACCAAAATAAACATGAGATAAGATAATCATCCTTCTAGATGTTGTACACAATCTTATACTGCACTATTGAGCATAATCTAGCCTACGCAACAAACAGACATTAAACTTTATTCAAAGACAGAACAGTACACCTAACAGATCATTGATATCAAACAAACATCCATCTTTGAATTGTTGCCACCAAAAAGACTAACATTACCATCAACATAAGAAGAACAAATGATATGAACTTTTGGTTTTTTTCATCGCTAGCCAAGCATGAGACTGATACTAAAAACACTTTATGGATCCTAGATTTGGAATCTCAGTTGCAAATATCAACCATCAGTAAATTTGGTGAAAGCAAGGGTCTTCAGTATCGTAACTCTTAAATTCTAGTTCCAACCAATTTTGGAAGTAGCAGGCACAGACTCTAGTTGCAATTTGCTTTACACCGTAAATAATCCAAGACGGTATTCTAACGGAAGATCCAATTCAACAAGATCAAGAAAGAGAACGAAGATGGCAGACATTAGATCACTCACACTGATATCACGACATAATAAAATAGGAAACGGAACCTCTGAATCCTAAAATAGTTGTTCCAATTAAGTAATAGTCAAATGAAGAAAAGAATACAAGCAACACCTGCTATCTCTGAGTTCAAGTTCTCTTTCCCTCTCTCGAATCTCCCTTTCTTTGTCACGATCAATCTCATGCCTCCTCGACTTGCTCGTACTTCTGCTCCTATCTCTCCTCGACTTGCTCGTACTTCTGCTCCTATCTCTCCTCGACTTGCTCCTACTTCTGCTCCTATCTCTTCTCGACCTGCTTCTGCTTCTCTCCCTATCTTCTTCCCTCTCTCGCTCCTTCTCCTTTCTCTCTTTTTTTTCACGTTCCCTATCTCTCTCTTTCTCCTTTTCCCTCTCTCTCTCTTTCCTTTCCCTCTCTCGATCCTTGTCTTTCTCTCTATGGCTGCTCCTCTCTCGATCCTTATCTTCCCGGCTACTTCTCTCCCTATCTCTCTCCTTCTCTCTGTCCTTCTCCCTGTCCCTGTCCCTGTCCCTGTCTCTATCTCTCCGGTGCCGATCCTTATCCTTTTCGCGGCCAGACTTCTCGCCGCTGCCGTTCTCCTCCTCGACTCGAGACTTCTTACCTCTTCGCTCCTCCTCGTAATCAATGTCCGCATCATCATCGTCTACGTCCCGCTTCCGGTAACTCCTCTCGCTCTTCTCGTCTCTCTCCTGCTGCTGCTGCTTCTTCTTCTTCTTCGAGCCTTCTCGATCCTCCGCTTCTTCCACTGTCTTCTCCAGATACTCGATCTCGTCGAACTCCATACTTCTCTCCCCAAGGCGCTTTGAGTGTGACCTTGAAGGATTGCAGATTCTCTAGGGTTTGGTTTTGGAGCTTTGGAACTGAAGACTTTTGGCGTGAAATTAGAAATCTGATGGTTAGGGTTTTGTTCGGGGTTTCTAGAAGGGAGTGAGGGGCTAAGCAGTAAGCACCTATCGAGTTCGGGATGCTTTCAATTTGTTCTTTTCTCACATATCTTGAATCCTAGGACTTGAACGTTATTTCCTCAAAGTACAAGGGTTCATTCACAGTAATCATTAAAATGTAATCAGTCATTCAGTGTTAATTTTAACAGTTTTATTATTTTTAAACATTAAACATTTTTTAGTGTATTTTTTATATATCATGAGTTAGTAATTATGGTACCTATTAATATTTTAAAAACCGTACAAATCCAACTAAGTTAATTCTAAAAATTTTAAGCCAACTAAAATTTAATTTAATTTATTAAAAATCGATCAATTTATTCAATTAAATTTTAAAATTTTTCGATGAATTTAATATTTTTATATTTTATTTAATATTTAACTAATTTTATAAAAATTGAATACCTATCAAATCTTTTAAATCTTAAACATTTTACCTTATTAATTTATTTTTTGGCCTGGTTTTAAAAATATTGGTAATCATAATATTTTTAAAAAATATAAATCTTGATCTTAGGTAGAAATTTTCCAAATTAATTTTTATAAAAAGCATTTTTTATAAAATTCATAAATTTTCAATAATTAAACCTCTAAGATCAGGTTATCTCTTAAACATAAAATGTAGAAAAAAAATGGAAAATTTTTATTAGAGTTGAAAAATTCGAATTGCCTAACCCAACCCGATCTTAAATTAGTTAGCCAAATTTAAATTAACTCAATCTCAAGCCGAAATTGGACTAAAAGAATCGGCCTCAATGACCGGAATGTATTTGCCAAAACTACGTCGTTATGGTTTATAAATTTTAAGAAATTTAATATTATGTTGCAACTTACAAAACATCACCTTCCTTTCCCAATAAATTGATCACTAAAACGATATTATTACAACAATTGCTTATAAAACGATAATTACAAGAGTGCAATGAAAGCATAAGATCCCATTTTCCCTACAAAGGTCTCTGAAATAAGCAACGAATATCGAACTTACAATCATAACAGAGTTCATAGAGGCAGTGACATTTCAAACAATTGCATTCTCTTGATTCTTCATGTCATTAAACCATCCTGTTCAAAGGGACACCATCCTGTTCAACGGGATTCTTTCACTTTGTCGACTGGCCGGTTCCTGAGGAGAAATCATCTTCGGCATTGTCATACCCCCGGACACGATGATCTCTGCATTGTTGCCAAGAATGTAAGAGGATCATGATTCAAGTCTTGTGAGAAAAAAAAGGACCAAAAAACAAATCCCTCACTGAGCACCAAGATTAGTACTTTAAATGAATTTGAGATTGATCGTCTCTCTGAAACTTTTACAGCTTTACTGGTAAGCAAAGGATCTCACCATATCACTCACAGTTACCATAGCTGTTTAGAGAGAGTGTACATAGTTGTTGCTAGTACTGAAACAAGTTAAATTTCCTTTTAGAGAGCACATGAATCACTTAAACACAAAGGACGCATCAGCTTTAGGATTATCCATAAAAGTTGCGCTTAGGCTATTTATCGATGTAAAATTGTAGATCGTTCAATCATTTAGTCCAAACCAGGGGGTGAACCATTTAGTGTTGATTTGGTTTTGTTTTTGGTCTTTTCAGAGAAAAGAATGCTTACACATGGTAAAAAGAAGGAGAAAACACTAGCAGTTTAGTAAAAAATCCAAAGATTAATCAAACATCCTGAGGTTCTCTCTTATAAATTTAACATTTCATTTGTCTTTCACATTTCTTTTTGATAAGTAGAGAGCAGAAGGCAAAAAACAAGAACCAACAGCTTCAGTTAAAACAATAAAAACATACCTATCCCTTCTCTGATGGATAGATTTGGTCTAATAATGTCCTTTGAGTTCACCAGGAATATATCACCAATGTATAAATGGTTTGTGGGAACAAAAACACTACATAACTCCTCATCATCATTCTCTCTCTGTAGTCAACCAACAAATACAATCAGAAACCCAATGAAACTACTAAAAAGGCATAAAATAAAGTGGATTAGGAAGCAATAGAATTATGATGGCACAGTGCTTCGAAAAACACAAATTGGGAATGATCACCTACTAGGACAAAAGAGAACCCACCAGTCCCAAACATAAAGGCAATAAAATAACAGCTTACTACCGCCATAAATTAGAAAGATTATTTGGTGACCAAATCATGGATTGACCAAGATATGAGAGAATTTGGAATTTGGTATGGATTAAAGTGCTTCAAGGGATCAACAAATCTAGGTACAGCAATCTCTAGCAAGAGATAAATTGCAGCATCCATACCTGAAGGGTAACTGTTGATGTTATGAAACCAAAGGCATATTCACCCACACGTGGATGACGGATTATTGCAACCTCCTTGAAAGCAGTAGTATTCTGATCTGAGGAGAAGAAATGGATACATCAAATTAATTTTCAAGCAGTCTCACTGCAATTGGGATATCAAGGAGGAAACAAGGCCTGTAGAGAAAAATAATAAGAGGTTCCAGGAATTCAAAATTGATCCAAGGCAATGACTACATATGCTATCTTTTCTATGATGACTGTGGAAAGCAAAATGTTCACCAAACTTAACACAGAAAGGTAATTTTATTTTAGAGGATCAAACAATTGCAGCAACTAGAAAAGATGACCTACAACCAGAATTAAAATGCCATCATCTCTGATATGTTTCGTAGTTACAATTTGAGATTCTATGACAAACCAAAGACAAGTCTGTGATATATTATGACCGTTCACTCAAACACAACTTGGAAAAAGTTTAGCATATTTTTCTTTTCAAGTGCACAAAGAAATGCCAAGTCATATAAGACTTGGTAGTACAATAAATAGAGTGAAGCCCAAGTATTTAGATAAGACAGTACAGTGAAAAGCCTATGAATGAGAATAAGCCGATTATAGTAACATAAAGTGCCAATAGCATGTAAATCACTTCCTCCACTGTGTTATTCATGAATGTGTCAGAATTACAAGAAGAAATTTCTGTCCTGCCCAGCAAAGTGATCCTGAATAGACTTTTAATTTCCATATCAATTTATGCAATTATGGAGAGAATGTTGAACATAACCTGGAGACACTGCAGAGCTTATTTGTTTGGAAGCTGAATACAAATGCCTGACAAAGGGCATCTTTTTTATAAACCACTCGCCAATCCAGAAAACGGTGGAACCAATCCATGAGGAAACAAACACACCGACCAAGAATACAAATACAAGGGATGTGAGAAAACCAAGTCCTGCATCGGAAAACACGGTATTGTTATAAGAGGCTTAACCACATACATCTTAAAGAAATCATCTTCCTCGAGCTTTCCAGTGAAACAACACTCGAGGCTGTTATAACTCCGTGAGTGAACAATCATAATTCATACGATACCAAAACACAACAACATCCATAACACAAAACAGAGGCCCCAAAGTACAAATGTAGAACTTACCAAATATATCAATGCCAAGCTTTTCATACAGGGGACTAAAGAAACCATCAACAAACTGAATAAGCCACCAAGTTACAAAGAACGTCACAGCTATTGGGAAAAGTACCACACTGCAATTTTCGAAGTCAACACAATATTAAGTTTAGGAGGTAAAATGAGATCTTTACAGCAGACTAGCAAATTAATTAACATATTTACCATCCTGTCATGAACTTCTTTGAGATCCAACTTTGGAGAATAAAACAACAAGCCTGTACAAAAACAATCGGAATAAGGATCAATTACTATTAAACAACAAGCCTGTACAAAAACAATCGGAATAAGGATCAATTACTACATCTTGATTAAACCTGAGAAGTTCCTAAATTCGTAAACACAAGTTACTGAACAAACAGTCAACAACAGTACGAAAATAGTCCTTTTAGGAACTGGGTATCAGAGATTGCTTGCAAATATGCCAAATAAGATCCCAGCCAACAAATTAGACAAAACCCATGTCCAAAAAAACAACAAGAGACATTTGTAGTCCACAAATCCATGAATTGCTGAAACTAACAACAACATTTATGGCGTAAGATGGAACCTCGCGAGTGGAGGAATTGGAGGAGGTAGGGGGAGACTTGGCGGGATCCTCGGGATCATCGTGGGTGTTGTCGGGGCGGCTCAACGGAATGGATGTCGAGTCTTTATCTTCCGCCATCTTCTAGCTTTGTCTCCGGTTTATTCAGTTGAATCAAATATGGGTTGACTGAGCTTGATTGAGAAGTAATCGACTAAGAAAAGTGTGGAAAATGAGTAGAGATTTGATTTGCTTTCGAAGCGACATTAGCTAATTGGGTCATTTATTACACCTCAGCCTTCAAGCGCAAGACTTTATTTTGACTTTCTTTTTTCTCTTTGTTTTTTGGAATTGAAGCAATGACGTGCCAGATCTACCCTGTGCAGCCAGTGTTGCCCTGTGATGAGAGTCTTATTTGAATTCACCTAGTTAGGCCACATGGCAAAGGCCGTTTGGTTTAGCTCGACTCGGCTTGGTTTTGAATATAACTAAAATTTAGATTAAGCTTACGTTTATTTAAAAAATATGAAAAGTAATTTTTGTTTTTTTGTTTTTAATTTACGATAAACTAAATATGTATTATGTAACTTATTAACTTTTAAAAATAATTATGAATAATTTAATTTAATTTAATATTATATATTTAATTGATTAAATTTAATTATTAATTAAAATTATGAATAATTTCATTCTACTTAGCAATGTTATTTAATTTTTAATTAAATAAATTTAATTTAATTTAAATAATTAT
>JANTNU010000233.1:33794274-33807113 GCA_024752395.1 Erythroxylum havanense
ATATCTAAAATAAATATTAATTTAAACAAAAAGTTACTTTTAAATTTTTATTTTAATATAATAAATTAATTTTATTAATAATTGTTAATAATGTCATATAAAAGATTAAAATAAATCTATTTAATTAAAAATAATTTATTTTTAAGTTTTATCATATATATAATTATTATCAATATATTGACATTAAAAATCAAACAAGTTTTTATTTTTATTTGATAGAAAAATAAAAATTGAAAATAAAAAACGAAAATTAAAAAAATATAAGAACTAAAAACTAAAAACCTCAACAAAAAAATAGAAATGAAACTAAACCCCTCCTAAATTTAAGGGGGCGGTTGGTTCGTATAGAGGAACGATAATAAAAACAAGAATGAATATAGTAAAGAATGAGTATGAATATTATCATTATAATTATAACAGTTGACTAAGAGAAATTAATGATTACCATTACCATTGATAGTAGTTTGTTTGTAAAAATAAAAAGAAATAAAAATTTATTATAATTAATTAATTATAATATATTATATTTTAATTAGTTATATTTTAATTAATTGCAACAAACACATCCTTATATAACAATGATATGGATCTTCTAGATTAGAAGGTGAATGAGGTACTACCAAAAAATGAGTAATCAAAATAATGAATCCATAATTATAGTTCCTTATCAAACTTAATTTTTCATTTCATATTCATTCTCTTTTTTTATACACACCAAACAAGCACACTTTTAAAATCTTTAAAATTAAAATAGCGATATGTCAAGCTCGGATTTGGACATTACTATTTAAATTGAGATCAAATAATTAAAATTTTATTTTAAATAACATTATTTTTTACATTTTGGAAGCATTTAAACAAATTTAAATTACGCAATTTGAATATAAATGAAATTTAAATTAAGTTTAAATCTTATAGCAAGTGGGGATAGTAATGTATCAGGTTAGGTTCGGGCCCTCATAGGGCAAACCTAGCTTGACCATTACTGTCGAGACTTCAGGCAGCCCAAGCTTAACTTAGCTCTGGTTAAGTCGATTAATTAAAAATATAAAAATGGTTTTTTTGTTCAAAACGACGTAGTTTTGATTATACATGTCTGGCCCAAGCTCGGCTTGGGTAGCTAGTCTCAAGATCCGCTCAAGTAAAGCAAGTTAGACCGAAGTTTAGCCCAATTATCATCTCTAGTTCGAAAAGATAAAGTAAAAATCATATTAAAAATTTTGGAAAAAACTTTTATTAGATCAACTTATTTTAAATAAATATCAATCTCACGGTAAGGATTAATAAAAGGGAAGTTATTTTTTCAATTTTAATTACTTTAAATTCAAGTAGGTCTTATTTTATTATTTTATTTTATATGTTATTTTAATAGATTAATTTTATTTTAAACATCTTGTAAAAATAAACTTATAATGGTGACTTTAAAATTTGAATGAATAAACTCATTATAGATGTTTATTTTAATTTAATGTTGACTTGATGTTTAATTTTAACAAAATAAGAAAACAAATAATATTTTCAATTTTTAGTTAAAAATCAATGTATTCTAATATTGGATGATATTATTAATATTAGCCAAATTGACCATTGGGATGAACTAAGTTTCATTTTGAGTTTAGACAAGACAGTTAATTCAAAATTTGAATAATCTAAATTTTTTTATCAAAATAATATTATTTTAGTTAACTGTTTAAAACATCATTTTAGTTATGGTTGACAATTAGGGTCAGGCTATTTTGGTTGCCTTAGTGTCTGTTTAATTGAGCTTTTGGACGGTGAATAAGTAATTTTTTTCACGGCTTTTTTTAAATGTCTGTTTTACTGTAAAATAAAAAAGCACTTTTTAGTAGATATAGTTTTTTTGGTAGCTAAATTATAGCTTTTGAGTTTCTAAAAAAAAGGTTGATTTTTCATATCAATTAATGAGCTTATTTTTTTGTCATTTTACCCTTATGTTTTTACATATAATTATCACAATATCCACAAGCATATCTTCACACTTATTTTGATATTTATATAACATTATTTGGCTTTTTATATGTTTTAATATTTAATTTTAATATTAATTTTACTTACGTTATAATCCATATAAAATATTTGGTTAGATATATTTTCATTTATGTTTCATATAGTTTAAAATTATATAATAATTAATATATTGTGCTTTGGATATTGTTTAATATATTTTAAATAATATATATGCATAAATAATTTTTATTATAAAATAAAATATAGTTAAAATAAAAAAGTGCTTTTATTTGTATGTTATCAAACAGTCTATTGTATAAAGTTCTTTTAAAAAACTTTTTTTTAAATGACAATCAAACAGTCATCTGACTTCTTAGAAACGCTCTTCTCATAAAAGTTCTACTAACAAAAGCTCTACTGATATAAGCTCATCCAAATAGGCAATTAGTCTTGTCTAAAGTCAATGGACTTCCGATCTAGTTTTTTGAAAAGCAGGCTTACTTAATCTTTATAAGTAAAATAATGTCGTTTTATTGAAAATAATGTTGTTCTGTACTTTTAATTTTGAAAAAATTAGTCGAACGGGTTCGTGCTTGGGCTCAAGCCCAATTGGACCTCAAGCTGAGTCCAGGCCCTAGTAACTAGAGATCAGACCTGAATTGGTCCATTGTCACTTATAATTTTAGTTTGTAAATGTAAAAAAATTAAGATTCCGATAATATTATTTTAAACATTTATATTAAAAGTATAAATAAGGTAGTTTTAAATAATTATAACTTGAATTCAACTTACTATTTAAAAAGTATATTTTGAATTAAAATTTGATTGGATTTAAATTTAAATTCATCAAATTTAAATTAAATTATAATTTCTTTTTGATAGTATGAGATTTTTTAAATTTCTCTCTAATAAATCAAAGTCTTATTTAAAATTAAACCAAAATTTAATTAATTAATTTTGAATTAAGGAACAAAAAGTAAGGCTTTAATAAAGACGAGCTTCAAAATTTGGCGCCGAATTGCCAACTCACTCCTCTAAAACACACATTTTAGAGGGAAAACCGCAAAGCACAAACTCCCAAAATTCAAATCCCCGCCTGATTATTATACAGATATATCAACGCCCGTTTCTCTGAGTGCACTATACCTGTTCGGCGAAAGTACCGAGAGAGACCCAAAATGTACGTAATCAAGCGAGATGGTAGGCAAGAGGCTGTTCACTTCGACAAGATCACTGCCAGACTCAAGAAGCTAAGCTATGGTCTCAGCATCGATCACTGCGACCCCGTTCTCGTCTCCCAGAAGGTGTGTGCTGGGGTCTACAAAGGCGTTACCACCACACAGCTCGATGAATTGGCTGCTGAAACCGCCGCCGCCATGACCACCAATCACCCCGATTATGCCTCTGTGGGTTTCACGTTTTCATTCCGTCATTTCGTTTTACAAGTTCTGTTATCTTGTTTGTTGTTTCTTGGTGGGTTGGTCAAGTTGGTGTCAGAGATGATGATTTGAGAATTATGGGTTTTTATTCAGTTTTAATTCTGTTGGTTTAGTGTGCTTGATAAGATTTGTCTCTAATGTTTCTGTCATTGTCGTTTTGTTTGGCAGTTGGCTGCGAGGATTGCGGTCTCAAACCTTCATAAGAATACTAAGAAATCTTTCTCAGAGACGTATGTTCTTCTCTTTTTCCAGAAAAAAAAGTTGTCTATAGAGTTAGCACTACTTTGTTTATGCATCAAACTTTTTTGGTGGGGAATGTTGTGATTGATCTGGGTTGTTGATTGTTGCAGGATCAAAGTCATGTATAACCATTTTAATGAAAGATCTGGGCTGAAAGCTTCTTTGATTGATGATGATGTCTATGAGATAATCATGAAGGTCTTGAATTCAAGTATTTCATTTCATGTTTGTATGTGGTGTTTTATTGCAAATTCGTTGGAATTTTATGATTTGACATCAGTTTCATGAAACTAAGTAAGCATTGCTTGAATTTTGGTATGTGGCACTTGATCCTGTTAGTCTAATTTTGTATATTTCTCTTGCTTCAGAATGCTGCTCGTTTGGACAGTGAGATTATCTATGATCGTGACTTTGACTATGATTATTTTGGGTTCAAGACCCTGGAGAGGTCCTATCTCTTGAAGGTCCAAGGAAAGGTTGTAGAAAGACCTCAGCACATGCTAATGAGAGTTGCTGTTGGAATTCACAAGGATGATGTCAATTCAGTTATCAAAACATACCACTTAATGTCTCAGAGGTGGTTCACTCATGCTTCTCCCACTCTTTTCAATGCTGGGACACCAAGGCCTCAAGTATGTTTTTAGTTTTTCTCTGAATGAAGTTTCCATGTTTCTTTTTTAATTGGTTGTGGAAATTGATTTTGTTTGTTAAAACTTTTGCAGCTGAGCAGTTGCTTCTTGATTTGTATGAAAGACGATAGCATTGAGGGTATTTATGATACATTGAAGGAATGTGCTGTCATTAGCAAATCAGCTGGAGGAATTGGTGTCTCTATGCACAACATTCGTGCTACAGGAAGTTATATTCGCGGGACAAATGGAACATCTAATGGCATTGTCCCGATGTTACGGGTTTTCAACGATACTGCTCGTTATGTTGATCAAGGAGGAGGGAAGAGGAAAGGTCTGTTCCTTGTTTCTTGTTTTTATTATTGTGCTAAATGTGAACTTTTATGGTTTTTTAACATGTCATTTATGATGTTTTTAGGTGCTTTTGCTGTGTACTTGGAGCCATGGCATGCTGACATATTTGAGTTTCTGGATCTTAGGAAAAACCATGGAAAGGTAGGGTTAAAATAGCTAGATTCTCCATTTTGTTTCCTTTTTTCCTATTGCTTTCATACATCTCCTGGTTTTAATCACCATAACGTGAGATCTACTTTCCCCGTGTCTAACTATATGTAAGTGGTCTATTATTCATTCAGGAAGAGCATCGAGCTCGAGATTTATTCTATGCCCTTTGGGTACCTGATCTCTTCATGGAAAGAGTGCAAAGCAACGGAGTTTGGTCATTATTTTGCCCTAATGAGGCTCCGGGATTGGCAGATTGTTGGGGTAAAGAATTTGAGGAGCTGTACACAAAATATGAAGGAAATGTCAGTTCACTTAACCTTGATTTATGTAATTTTGAATTTGGATATAAATCTAGTAAGGTGTGTCCGGTGGGTTTAGTTTTGGCTATTAATACAAATGTTTGTAACTAGGGCAAGGCAAAGAAAGTGGTACAGGCTCAGAACATGTGGTTTGAAATTTTGAAATCGCAGATAGAAACAGGAACCCCTTATATGTTATTTAAGGTAATTGTTGTATCACTTCTGAAATTTTTGCATACTTTTACTCTCTACAGTTTGTATTATGATGTTTTTTCATCTTTGTTTTAGATTTCTTCTAATAGTTTTTTGTTTCTTCAGGATACTTGTAATAGGAAAAGCAACCAGCAAAATCTAGGTACAATAAAATCTTCAAATTTGTGCACTGAGATAATTGAGTACACAAGTCCAACAGAAACTGCTGTGTGCAATTTGGCATCTATTGCTCTACCAAGATATGTAAGAGAGAAGGTAATCCAGAGCCATAACTTATTACAAGAAATATTTTGTTTTTAGTTTTGTTTGTTTAGAAACTAATTTATCCATTTATGCTTCAGGGGATTCCGATGGATGCTCATCCATCTAAGCTTGTTGGGAGTAGAGATTGTAAAACCAGGTCTTTTGACTTTGACAAATTAGCAGAGGTATGCATTAAAGGGTTTAAAGATGGGTGTTGTGTGCATCTCAAAATTAAAATTTAGCTTAATGTTCTTTCATTTCTCCTTGTGGACAGGTTACAGAAGTAGTCACACACAATCTCAACAAAATAATTGATGTTAACTACTACCCTGTTGAAACTGCAAGAAGATCAAATTTACGACACAGACCCATTGGGATTGGAGTTCAGGGTCTGGCTGATACATTCATTCTTCTAGGCATGGCATTTGATTCACCAGAGGCGAGCTATTCTCCAAACTGCTCTTAGTAGTAGTTGATCTGTGAATGTGTGCATGTGTAGACTTGTATGTTAATTATTAGTTTGGACTTCTAATTTGGTGGCTAATTTTTCAGTCACAACTTATTTCAGGCTCAACAACTTAACAAGGAAATATTTGAAACCATCTATTACCATTCTTTGAAAGCCTCTTCTGAAATTGCTGCAAGAGAAGGCCCATATGAAACATATGAGGGAAGTCCTGTAAGCAAGGTGTGTTGAGTCTCCGTTTATAATCACTTTAGTAGATGCACATGAATGCTTGTTCTTTGAAGTGTTTCTATTCTGCATTATTTGGCTTAGGAAGAAGTCTTAATGCTGCTATGATCTTTTGTTAGCTTTCAGATTCTTAGGATTGGACTCAATTCTGCTGCTAGAATATTATGTTTTGGACATTTGTAGGATTTGAGTCAGATACACGGAATTGAAAGTAGTTGTTGCTTGTTTCATTTGATACTGTTAACTTGGTTCTTCTAGATGGGAAGAAAGAATTTCCCAGGTGCAGACCACAATCTCTATAAATGTGTTCATCTATGGAAAGCAAATTAGTTTCAATGATCACTTGGTTTAGGGAATTGATATATCCTTCTAAACTGAGACAAGATATTAACTGCTTCAGTTCAATTGTATTGTACAGGGAATCCTGCAGCCTGATATGTGGAATGTGGTTCCTTCAAGTCGTTGGAACTGGGATGTGCTTAGGGAAATGATATCTGTAAATGGGGTGAGGAATTCACTTCTTGTTGCACCAATGCCAACTGCTTCAACCAGCCAGATTCTTGGAAACAATGAGTGCTTTGAGCCATACACTTCCAATATTTATAGCCGAAGGGTTTTGAGGTTTACTATGCAATCATTTTTTGTTTATTATATTCTAGCAATATTTCTTCTTTTGTTCCCTTATCCTTGTATTTTTACAGTGGTGAGTTTGTTGTGGTCAACAAACACCTTCTTCATGATTTGACGGAGATGGGGCTTTGGTCTCCTACTCTCAAGAACAAAATAATTTACGAAGATGGCTCTGTTCAGAAAATTCCTGAAATCCCTGATGACTTGAAACTTATATACAAGTATGCATATCCAAATTTCATGTCCATTGTCTACTTGTTTCCTTCCTCTTGTTTTTTTCTATTTTAAGTCCACAAATTGAATTTTTTATTTTTTGTTTTCTGCTTCAGAACTGTTTGGGAGATCAAGCAGAAGACCCTGGTTGATATGGCTGTTGATCGTGGATGTTACATTGATCAAAGTCAAAGCCTTAATATACATATGGAGCAGCCCAATTTTGGAAAACTAACTTCCTTACACTTTTACGCATGGTCTAAGGTATTTCTTTTATCAATATGGTTCTACCTCTTTGTGTGCAACTAAAATATTGCTGTTTGAGTTTCATGTTCCACTTTTGAGTTGTAAACAAAGTTATATGATATACTTACATGATATTTTACTGTTCCTTTTGTTATGCAAAAGGGTCTAAAGACAGGGATGTATTACTTGCGGTCTCGTGCTGCTGCAGATGCCATCAAATTTACTGTTGACACTTCTGTCCTTAAAGTAATCACTTGTTACTTGCTGTATTTCAGTTGAATGTTATAATTTCTTTTAATTCTCCTTGAACAACAGTGGCATTTTTGTTGTAATACAGGAAAAGAAGCAAATGGGTGCTGCCGATGATGATGATACGAAAATGGCTCAGATGGTTTGCTCCCTTACAAATCGTGAAGAGTGCATGGCCTGTGGGAGTTAAAAATGGTTTGATCATATTGGAATGTGTAAGAACTTGGCATGGTCGATAACATTTTATAGGAGACCTGATGAGTGGGAGTTGTAATATAGAAATCCAGGTACTAAGGCACCAATATTATATTATTTCAAGTCTTTGTATATAATTAACCATGTTTGTTGATGTTAATATGTGGTTAAATTTGTATTGGGAGATAGCTTTTCATTTAGGAGTGGCAATGGATTATGCTGGATTTGGCTTTTTTAATGGTTGAACTTGCATTTTTAAAGAACTTTGAACACCAGTTCAAATTAGGTCGAACATAGTTTGACCTATTAATTTCTAGTGCTTGGTACAGTTTGGAATAATTTGCCTAGGTTGAACTCTGAACTCTAACTTGATGAGGTTTGAATCCTTTAGTTTCCAGTCAGAGTCTGAAACTTTTGTCATCTCTAACGTCTCGATGTCTGGATGCTATTATGGTTAATTTATGCTTCAAGCCATCATTAAAGACTGTTGATCTGCAACTTTTTTAGATTTGTTGTAATAGTCAATCTTTGAAATTGAGTTTTGATTGTTCAAATTAGTATCGTCTTCAAATTTCACTTTACTACATGCTCTATAATTTATAAGAGGGCTAAGCCCAAATGATCAGATAATGGATTGTGCAGAAGTAATGCTAAAGGTTTTATGTTTAGAAGTCCGAATAATATAATCCTTTTTATCTATACCTTGATTTCATTTACTTTTTTCGAATAAGTTTGCTAAATTATGACCAGTTCTTAAATAAATTTGAATTTTCTGTATGTTTATTCCGCTACCATCCCTAAAGAAAATGTGACCCAACTAGAACATAAAGGAATTAATTGATGACTTTCAAACTTTGATTTTTGGTTGGTCTGATCCAACTTCACTATTTAAAGCCATGTGCCAATTTTCAGGTACTGAAATAGACTTTGAGGTTTGACAAATTGGTTATATGATATGTTACTAAACATATTTCAATCTCATCACCGTTATCATTATCACACTCAGTTTGAAGTCCTGTAATAAATCAAAATTTGAAAAGGTCTGTAATTAAATGAATGTGTTGTGCATTATTATGGACTTGTATGATGCAATATGCATTTATTTTTTCCTTATTAGGGCATTGAAATTGGGGTTTGTAAGTGCATTGAGTTGATGATATTTGATTATCTTGTGTTACTTAATGGAACTTTTGTATTGATTAGTAGTAAAAACAGGCCCCACCAACTGATATGAGGTGAGAATGTTCATGTGTTGTTTATAATTTGGTCATAGATGCAATACATCATTAAAGTATTCATTCGAACTAATCTATTAACATATCAAAGTATTGTGTTAGGCAGACTTAATTTATAAATTATTGTAAGAGTAATTAGATCTTATAGAATAGTGATTATATATGTATATATGTGTGTGTATTAAAATGGTTTCAACAATGAGCGGTGCCTAAAATACCTGCCTATAGAGATGACATTTGGTTGGTATTTCATATATTAGTTTGAAGTGATAGGGTTAAGTTAAATCATTAGAATTTGATTAGAAACTTAATATGTTTGGTTAATTTAATTATAAAAATTTTGAGTTGTTTAATTTTTTAGATTAATTTTTAAAATTTTGATTTGATTTATGTAAATAATTTTTGTTGTTAAAAATAGATTAGTTTATTAATTAATGATTAATTTTTATAAGTTAATAAGTATTTATCATTATCATCATTATAATTATGACATTCAGTTTAAAGTTTTGCAATGAAGCGGAGTCTAAGAAGGTTTAATAATACTCGACTTGCATAATAAAGAGGTTGTTTTTTATTAAAATAAATTATTTAATTTTTGTTTAATAGTTTTTTAATTAAATTTCAAATGATTGGATATGAAAGAATAATCTTTTTAATTTTATTTAATCTCTTTTTGAAAGTAAGTACAAATTTTGATTCCAATTGCCAAGCTAATTGTGCTTTTCATTAGATTAAGCTGAAGGGTAAGAGATTGAACTACATAAATTATGTATTTAATGGAATGTGCATTTTGGAAAGTTGAGTCTTAGTCGTGAGTAACAATACAACTCAGCAGTTAAATTGATGCGCTGCCTTTCTAGAAGTGAACATCAACCGTTTAATTTAATAGAGACTTTTAGGAATGGAAAGGACAGGGGTAGTTACTGGTCTGGTTTTAGACTTTATGCCGGGTTAGGTCATTTGGGAGTTGGTCGGCCTTGGGAGCGGCCAGCCCTTAACTATTGCCATTCCTAATGGCGTTTGGTTAGAGGGCTTGAGTTTTTAAGAAGTTTGGTGTGGGAATTAGGTTTAAGTTTAACTTTTTAATTTAAAATTTGAAAATTTTGTTGTTTATGTTTAATATATTTAAATTTTGAATTGGGTTGGATAGTTTTAGTATAATTTAAACTCAGTTTGAATAATTTTTAAAAAAATCTAACTTTAGATTGTAATTTAATTAATTTAGACTGAATTTATAAATTAAGTTTGACCTAAATATGATCCTTAATAAAGATATGAATGTTTATTCAATACGAGATCATTTGTTTCGGTTAATTAATTTTTATTTAGTTACATTAAATTTTAGATTCATAAACATTTGTGAATAAAATTAAGTGGCGAACATAAGAGGGTGTTCCAATTGTCAAGTTCCCTAATAAATTTGATCTATAGACTTTAATAGCATTAGTTATTTTCAATAAATTCTTAGGTTTATTGTTATTTATGGTGAGTGTGACATGAAGACGAGGAGAGGGGTCCCTATTCCTCTATTATTATTTAACATATAAACATTGATGAGGTGGGATTTATAGAAAGTGAAAATAAAATCTCTCTTCTTAATAACCACGTATTAGGTGGTTACTTTGCACCATAGTAATATTCATCAAATTTATTTATTAAATAATTTATCTTTAAAGTATAATATTTTTTAATTAAAAGTAGCAGTTCAATTTGACTTTAAACTCGACAACAACCTTACCTCGACTTTACATGGTTAAAATTATTTTTTAATTAAAATATTAAAATGATGTCGATTTTGTCAAAATGCCGTTTTTGACAAAATGATATTAATTATTAGACTTTCGATCGAGTCGAGACTAGTGCTATTTAAGGCTTGAATTTTCCAAAACATTAAGCTCAAGGTTTGGTCAAGTGGGTCTATTTTCATCTTTATATGAACAAACTAAAAATGAAAAAGATAATAGTCCATTATGCCTATCAATATCATTACACATTTTTGGGATTGGGTGCCCTTTGACTTGGTCTTATGTCCTTCAAATAGCCAGACATTCCACTCCTAAAGAAGATCATCCAAGAAGGTGAAAATGATGTTTTATCCTCTTTGAGCCAAACTTCAACCTTTTCTTAGTTCTAAGATCTTTTGTGAACAATCGCACGTCATGTCCAAGGGCTATGAACCTAAGGAATTTTAGTACCTAAACTTAAAAATTCAACTTTTGATCTCACTCATTGTCGTACTCAACAAGAATTATACTCTTCCGTACTTTTGTTGAGATGTGCTAACAAAACAACCTACTAAAGACAACCTCCGAGTAAGCAAAGGTAAGTATACAATCTTCATTCGACTTTCGTAAAGTAAGGAGTGTTATGTACGGAGTATATTAAATTTTTTTTTTATATAAAAGAAGTTAACATATAAAAAAAACAAGGTTTTAAGAAAACATACCTTTTGAAAATATTGTCAAAATTATTGATAAAAATGTAATATGTATTGTGAGTTTTATTACGTATCCTGGATTTACAAGAAATGATAAAAAATGAAGGTAATACGGGATACTTGAATTTCAGTTCCATCTCTGATTCTGAACTTCAAACGTCTCCGAATCTTTCGAATTTTTAGTAAAAAGTGCTCACCGACTCACGAATTAGGTCTTTCTACAGCTTAAAACATGAGCTCTCTTAACGGGTCAAAGAATTCTTATGCTCGTGAATGATATGAGAATAATTGCAAGGGACCTTAACCTTTATATATCTTTCATATCGGACTTCTCTATTATAAGGTCGATATGGCCCTGACATACACTAATTGGAACTCATTTTTTACCTAGACTTTGACCTATTAATTTAGATTATTTATTGGGTCACTTTATTATCTTTATCTGAATCAAATAACGCAATTTAACCAAAAATTTATTTAAAAATCAAAATTGTAATTAATGTTGTCCAATTTTATGAGATACGGATAAAATTGTCCCTAAGAATAAAAAAGTCTAACAAGAAAAACTTTTGGAAACACCTAAAAGCTACTTTTCTCTGTTTGTTAGATTGACCAAAACATCAGGATTGTAAATTTTGACAGGATGATTAGAGTTTGTGAATTGTAGCGAGCAGCCAAACGTGGAATGTTCAGCACCGGAACAAAACCAATGACTTACATGTTATGGAATTGACTTCTGTTAGGGTGTAGAGATGACAACTTGAATATTTATTCCACACGCTTTCACTTCAGTTTACTCTTCCTAACCATCACACATCACTCCTTTTTCCATTTAAAGTCTTCTTTAAGAACAAATACCATTCCCATTCTATCATCTTTATGATTCAACACATTTTTACTTCAATTTTCACTCACACATCAGTGCTTCTTTTTCCATTTAAGTCTTCTTTAAGAACAAAAATCATCCTCGTTATTTCATTTTTATCTATTTCAACCCTGAATTATACGATTTGACTTTAATTTTGATCGAATTTGAGTGATTTAAAATATGATCAAATTTGGTTTTATTTGATTATTTTTTATTTTAAAATTTTAAAAATGACATTATTTCTAAGATTACTTCATTTTCAAAAAAATTTAGTTTTAAGTTATGTTAAGCCAAATAGTCAGAACTTCAACCCAATTCGAAATTTAAAAATAAAAAAAACAACTTGAGTTCAAGTATTCAAAATCTATTCAAATTGGAATAAACTTGTTAACTTTAAGCTAAGCAGGCTGAAAACAAACTTAATTGTCAAGCCTAATTATATCTTTATATAATGAAAATATATAATTTTTAAGCTATTATTTTTAAAAAGTTTTAATTCTTTTTTATTTTATTCAAAAGTTATTTTTAAATTTTTAT
>JANTNU010000233.1:33807213-33821879 GCA_024752395.1 Erythroxylum havanense
TTAGAGATTGTGAATTGTAGCGAGCAGCCAAACCTGGAATGTTCAGCACCGGAACAAAACCAATGACTTAGATATTTTGGAATTGACTTCTATTTAGGGTGTAGAGATGACAACTTGAATCTTTATTCCACACGCTTTCACTTCAGTTTACTCTTACTAACCATCACACATCACTCCTTTTTACATTTAAAGTCTTCTTTAAGAAATACTCACACATCAGTGCTTCTTTTTCCATTTAAGTCTTCTTTAAGAACAAATATCATCCTCGTTCTTTCATTTTTATCTATTTCAACCCTGAATTATACGATTTGACCTTAATTTTGGTCGAATTTGAGCGATTTAAAACACAATCAAATTTGATTTTGTTTGATTATTTTTTATTTTAAAATTTTAAAAATGACATTATTTTTAAGATTACTTCATTTTCAAAAATTTTTAGTTTTAAGTTATGTTAGGCCAAATAGTCAGAACCTGAACTCGATTCGAAATTTAAAAATAAAAAACAACAACTTGAGTTCAAGTATTCAAAATCCATTCAAATTGGAGTAAACTTGTTAACTTTAAGCTAAGCAGGCTGAAAACGGACTTAATTGTCAAGCCTAATTATATCTTTATATAATGAAAATATATTATTTTTAAGCTATTATTTTTAAAAAGTTTTAATTCTTTTTTATTTTATTCAAAAGTTATTTTTAAATTTTTATTTATTATTTATTTTTACTTGAATTGTTCTTTTATTGTCACATTTACATGTGTGTCTACTGAAAATAGCCTTTTTATTATATACGTATAAGGCTGTGTACTATCAGACTTCCTTAGATATTGCTTTATTGCGAAACTTCAGACTATATATATATATATATATATTGAAAACATAAATTATTACAAAGTGGAAATAATTTTATAATATTATAGTAAACATATTTTAATATGAGAAATAATTAATTGTTTAGAAGAATAAATTTCATTAGAACTTTGTTTTCTAATCTTATCTATAATACAACCTCTTCCCAATTAACCAATTAATCCGCCCACAAACAATTAAGCAATTTACTAGCGCAAGCATGACGGATGATGGAGCACAACCAATCAGAACTTAGGGTGGGGGCCTACACAGAATGGGGGCAGATAATGTTAGGACAAAAAAAAAAAGAAGGAAACCGCGTTTTAGTTGACTGTGGTCAAACGTTGACCAAGGACATTCTGTTTCGTGAAACACCGTTTACGTAGTCAACTTAAGTACCTCTGCTTTTGTAATTGGTCTTCTCAACTTTTATTATATATATATAATTTAATAATTTGTTTTTATAATTACGAGTGAGTTGATATCCATTATTAATGGATTCTTATTTTTTTTTACAAAGGAAAGAGAAAACCAAAATCCAAATACAAGCTAAATAGTGCATATTTCGGTGGTACAACGCGCCTTGCTTGTTCCAATAAATTAAATTTACTATTGTCATTGGAGGTTCTTGAAGAATATGCAATTATGAACTGATTAGGGTTGTAATTGAGACTAGGTGGTCCGCACATTGATTTCCTTTATGATAAACATGTTGAAGCTGCACCTCTCAAGCTTGTTAGAATAATCTTAAGATACCTGTCACCAAAATTTGCTTATTAGATAAAGTTGTATTAGATGAAGACAATATGTTTATAATTTCAAGGAAATTCACTTCTACGATGACTCGTCAATATCCCAGTGTTCAAGCTAAAGTGAGCTCTGATTGGACTCGCCATAAAATCTTAATACTAATTACTTAAATCTACTTGTTCTAACTTCTACTCTATTTTGTACTTCAACTCTTATAGTGAGCGTATTTGTTTGAGTAATCGTAAAATTGCAAAGAGAAAGTTGTGTATAATTAATAAAAATTTCTTAACTCTAGCATAACTTGGAGCTTTGTATATTGAGATTTGTCATTTGCAAACATGTGTTTTTAAAAAAATTGAATGAAGAAAGAGAAAATTTTTATATTTATAAAATTTAACATTAGATATAAGAAGTAATTTATAATGCTTAATTTCACTTGTATTGTTGAGAATCAACTTAATTTGACATTCTTAATTAACCACATGGCCTAATTCTCATAGTGCTCTACTCATTTTGCATTATGTTGAACTCGGATTACAAGTGGAGGGTCTTCCACTAAATCACCACCTATTGTGTTTGAACACAAATATAACGTGATTAAGAGAATAATAAAATTTAAAGTAATTAACTAAAGAATATCAATTTTGAAATTATGTTATTCTTACCATATTTTTATTTTTTACGGGTCACTTAAAAACAAATTTTTACTGATTAGAAGTAAGATTACGTATACTAACTGAGTTATTGTTGTTGCTGTTGCGTTGTTGTTCGGATGTAAGAATTTGTATCATTTCTATTTTTAATAGTTGCCATTATAAAAAATGGGTACTTTGAATTAAGAAAATCAAGAAAACAAAAAATGGGATTTTTAATTTCGACAACGTTCAATGTTTTAACATCTGTATTATTACGAGGCAACAACTTGCTAGCTTCACGTCGAAGATCCTGAGCAGGACCGACTTTATCAAGGCTGGCTTGGGTTTCTTAAGATGTGTCTGTCTCCTTTGGCCTATATAAGTGTCCTTCTCAAGAAGCCTCGAAGGGTTTACTTGTATAATTCTGAATCTTCATATCTATCTATCTATCTATCTATCTATATATATGTATGTATGTTTGTATGTATATATAGAAACAGGAACTTCTATAATTTGCATGTGTTTGCTTGGTTTTTTATGATTCTTGTTTCGGAGCAGCTGATAGATACGTAAGAGTTACGTGTGTGTTCTGATCTGAAGGTGGCGGATCAAAAAGAGAACAGTAAAGCTGTTGGTGATCAGCAGCTAGATGATGTGGACATTGAAGAATGGATTTACAGGCCATTGAAGCAACTTCAAGCTCCAGATAACCAGGCACGACTGTCTTTGCTTTCTGTCGCGAGTAAGGAGAGAGAGACGGCGGCTATGGTGTCTGCTCTGACGCATGTGGTGTCCGATGATGCCCACGCCGACAAAGACCGCCCTTTGATGACATCAACTGAAATTCCTAGCAGTTCAAAGAGAGGGAGAGAACAAGTGGAAGTTGGACAAGATGATAAAAGGCTTCGTAATGTGTCAGGCGACCATGTAGGCTCAAGCTCATCTTCTGCTCCTGCCGAACGAGGTAAGCTGATGAGATTATATCTTTGCTTGTTCGTCTCTGAGTTTGTTTCATTTTATTTTTTTTTCTGAATTCATGATAGGAGTTTCTTGCTAACATATAAACATGATCTTTCAGGTTGTGTTTTGTCTGTTCTGAATCCTGAAATGTTTCAAACTTCAACTTATTAGGTTATTCATTCTCTTCAAACTTCCTTGCAAAGATTGCTCTAAAGTCGTCTTTTACAAGATATGTTTTTGCTGACCTTCATACCAAGTTTTGTCTTTTAATTAATAGGAAAAAGATATGTAAGTGATAAAAAATAAAAAATATTATTTTTATTTAATAGTGATAATCATTAAATATTAAGATATGTATGCATTAAATCCGTACAGAATCTAAGTTGCTGAGTTCCTTTATGAATGCAACGTTTTTTCTGCCATCTTTTCTGGAGCTTAGTGCTTGTTCTATGTAATCAAAACGAACTTGTCTTCTTCTTCTTCTTAAATACTTACAGATAGTCAGGGTTCAAGCCGAAGCACGAGCACGGTATTAGCAGCAACTCAAATGGAGTTTACTCCAATCTATGAGCATCATCAAACATACAACCAAGAGCCAAGAAGAAAATACAGAGGAGTGAGGCAAAGGCCATGGGGCAAGTGGGCAGCTGAAATAAGAGACCCATTCAAAGCAGCCAGAGTTTGGTTAGGCACTTTCGATACTGCAGAAGCTGCAGCTAGAGCTTATGATGAAGCTGCTTTCAGGTTCAGAGGCAACAAAGCCAAACTAAACTTCCCTGAAAATGTCAGGCTCATACCACCTAGCTCCAATCTAATGACAACCCATTTCAGTATTTCTGATTCCCCAAATACCCTTTTGTCCATTCCAACATCTACTCAACCAATAGTTCACTCTCAGGCTTTTCACAGTACACAAAACCTTGAGACTCCAAGAGATCATGTGAGGAGCGATTCTCAGTTGGTTTTGGGTGTTGGTGGTTATCACAGTCAACCAATGAGTCTATATGAGCAAATGATGTTGTCTTCTTCAATCCCATCTTCCTTTCACCCTTCTCCTTCATTTGCTTCTTCTAGTTCATCATCTTCTTCTGCACAACCAGCTCCTTGTTCTGTTCCTATGCTTTGGCCAGATCAGTCTTCCGGTGACTTCAGATCTGACATCACCACTCAGAGTGTTTACCCAGATTTCCCAGTGCCTCAGTGGTCAGATTGCAGTAACCATACTTCTTCAGGATAATTCATTACATCTCTCAGTTGCTATTGTCATGTAGTAGTTCTACGAGTTTGCTTTTATTTTTGTTGCCATTGTAATAGTTTGACATCATTTTTATTCGGATTGGACAACACAAATAAGGTTAAAATTAGTCTCTCTCAATGTGGATAGCAACTCTTTATAAAGGAAGTCTACGCAGAAAGGTCTTTTGTGCTAATCTACACGCTTGTAAAAGCTTTCTACGCAGAAAGGTCTTTTGTGCTAATCTACACGCCTGTAAAAGCCTTCTCCCAAAACACATCGTCCTTGTCTAAGATTACATAACAAATTGATGCAAAAGTGTTAAAGAGTTGCTCAACTAACCATTGACGGCCATTGAACAGAGAGTAGCAAAATTGTGAGAGACTGAATAATTCAAAACAACTACATGAAGTTGTAATTAAGCGACCAAGTTCGTTTGGGATTTGGTCAGGTATAACAAACTATTAATGCATAATGACTTGGTTATAGTTGGATGAAATCAATTTGAGATTCGATTATGACAAAGTATTAATGCAGGTAAGTTCACAATCCAGTCAGTCTAGAATTTTGCAGCTAAAGTGGTTCTGATGGAGGGACGGTGACAATTTAGCTGATGATTGAAACACCAAATTGCATTTGAAGTTTGAGAAGCATGAGTTTACACCTGCTGATGTCGTTTCTAGTTGTCTATTTGATCGGAACTGTAAGCATTATCAGAAAGTTTCAGATCTTCCTTGGAATTTTGTCACCGGTTACGGGCCACCGCCCCATACTTCATTAATAAGGATTGAAGTAATTGGGAAGAAAAGAACTTAAGAAGAACAAGCACAGGGCAGGGAAAAAAGCAACTGAAAGGTATTTTGTCTGTCAAGACTTTGCCAACATAAGCTGATCTGTTTCAAATAATCTCAGGCCATCAATGCCTAAATTAGGTTTCAATGGGAAATGCTTCTCAATGACAAATGACAACCTAAGGAATATTCAGACTCACCAGCTGGCTATGAAACAGGACTTACCTGCCAGTTGCAAGGAGAATGAGTTATAAGGATATATCTTAATTGAAGAACTTGCAAGGCTACAGAGAGAGGAGTAAAAGAAGAGATTCTGCCATTAATCAGCAGCAAATTAAGTTATGTATCAATCTTCAGGTCTAGAGTGCACGACCTACATCACCATCCCGACGAAGAAAAGAAACAATCACTTGACGGAAAGCAACATTACACTCTGCATGAATGTGATTTCAGTCATTTGTTCTGCAAAACAGAGAACACTTACGTCAACAATTAAACCTTGACATACTTTTCACCTAAAAAACTACTACTTTCCTCCACTGAACTTGCAGAGTAGGTGTACGGTTGGGACTGAGAGCTATACCTGCATCGATGACAAGAAATCATTGCTTTCAGATTTTAAGAGCTGCCTTGTGGACCATGGTTTCTTTGTGTATTTGGTGGCAACTCTTTTCAACGAGGTCAAGCAGCTTCTCCAAGTCCACTGCCCATGAGTTGAGAATGTCATTGCCATTTTTTGCTACTTGGAAACAGACAATTCCTGTTGGCCTGTCAATCTTTGCCACCAATGCTTTGGACACAACCATATCTGAAAGATGCTTCTCTGCTTCCTACACAGTAGGGAACAAAATCTTAAAACAATAATAGAAGGCAGGGACTGGACTCAAGGTAACCATGACAACAAAAACACAAAAGAGCATCGAGCAAAAAGATCCCAGGATAAGCTTGGAGGTTAATCGTCCGTGTCATTTGCAAAGGTTTCTCCAAGTGATTATTTAAGTTTTAGGAAATACAGTTTGAGAAGGTATTCAAGAGCAATGGCTCCTGGAGGATATGAGAAGGATCAGACTTAAATCACAATGCATGTGCTGCATTACTAGTTATGCTATTCAAAATATCAGAACATAATAAACTGTTTTTGATCAGTTGAATTTTTTTTTAAAAAATGATGAAAGCTATAGTTCTGGGCACTACTCTGCGCAAAAGAAAGTTTGAGATTTTACAAAAGATTAGATGCTAAACAGCATATACAGAGATAAGATGACCAATCTGCCAACTAGCTGGGTGCTGGTTTACTTGAAGTGAATACATTTTAAAACGTCTAGAAAGGTATCACATGTAAACAACAAAGATGAGCAAAATTATGTCACCTCATGAACACCCCATCCATCCGCCAATAGTCACCACTACCCCACCCCAAACACAATAGAAATTTCACTAAAAGAGAAGTTGAGCTGAGACGCACCAGTATACTGAGACATAATAATTCGGCAAGTCTCTTCATGGTAATCTTTGAGTAGTACTTGGAGACAACAAGGATATTCTGAAAAGTGTTTAAGAACATCCCAGATAAATATGTCAAGAACTATATCAGCTTCAAAAAAGAGAGAAGTTTTAATGTGGGTACGAAACATTACATGTTCAATTATCCTTTGCCTTAAATCTTCAGCTGCTTTGTCACCCAAAGACCCTCCCAACAAGTTAGTCTCATTTTCAAACTCGTCCTTGTAACAATTCCAAAGAGAGGTCCACTGAATGACCTCCATCGTGACCAACTGCTTCAACAGCAACCTACCCAAGAAAATTGCATAGGATTAATTGAAAAATCGTTTTAGTGAAGACAATACTGAATAGAATTAAGACAACACAGACTCACATACTTGAACTTTGGAAGTTCAGAAAGATTCTTATCTTCCAAGGTGGAATTTAGAAGGCTTGACTGCATTGGGTCATGTGGCGACAGTACCAAATACCAACAAATTTTCCTCAACACCTATATATTATAAGAAATTAGAGCGCTCAAGTAGAATCCATAGAATCATAGCAGGAATAAATAGAAGATAAATTATTACCGGAATCCATTGTTCTGGATTCTCTTTGACAGATGGAATCTCATAAATTGCCTTGTAGCATCGGGAAATTTCAAGGTAGTCATTGTTATGGGTGTAATATCTAGAATGAAAAGACAAAATACAACATTAAGATACACCAGCAAGTACAATATCACAACCACTAAGCACAGCAGTTAAATTTACAGTCCACAGCACAGTTAAGCCCCAGGAAGTTTCCCAAAGTTGTGATAAGAGAACACATGATTCCTTTGGAAGAAAATAACAGGGAGACCTTGCCTTGTTAGGAATTACCGGGATAGAGACTTCATTACACACAGAATGATCATTGAAGAGAAAATCAATCTATTAAAGAAGTGTGCCAACAAAATCTCAAAACTTAATACATGGATCACATATGCATATATTTTATTTCCTTTAGTTTGCAGAATCAGAAAACGTGAAATCGCTTGGGTATCCCATCAGACAAATATTAGCAAACTTGAAAGCTCAAAACTTTTATTTTCTAAGGACATACACAGTGTACACTCCAACTCAAGGCAAAGGTACTTACGCCAGGGGATGAGCTTCAAAGGGAACTATTAATCTTCATATATGACCCCTCATCATCCATAAACAAGAAGCTAAAAGCATTCAAGGGTAAATGGAATGTATCCCTTTTTTCATATGCACCCCAAAAGATTAGAAAAGCATTATCATGATATGCAAATACTTGTCTATCATTCATCAAAATTTTTATAGTAGCCATAAACAAATCTTTGCTGTGCTCAGAACACCAAGTAAAACACCACCTCATTCTTCAAATGTCCAAGGAATTCAAACGCATACCGTTGGGTCACAAAACCTAGGCCACTATACAGAACAATATTTACAAACACACTGGACTCACAGTTCTAAACATCCAAACATGCCAATTCCCTTTGTAACAAAAGGATGAGCAGTAACGCAATTATAGAATCAACACGTATGATAAGATGAACTGTTGAAAGATCCAGTGGCAAAGCTACTCAAAATGCAGAATATTGTTATGCCCCACACAAATACTTACAAGCAACACAGGAAGTTCAATAACACAATGAAATATTATAATAAGCAATATGAAAATAATAAAGAGAGTGGGAAACAACATACCGGATCATCAATTCATAGTAGATTCGTTTCAACTCCAAAATTGATGGTATTTCGGCCGGAGCTTCTTCGACGACATTGTCACCTTCCTTTGGCTTCTTCTTTTCTTTGGAAGTATCAACATCAAAGACTCTTGGACTGATCTTCCTTGAAAGAATTTGCGCACGAACATAATCTTGGCGATCTAGGCAAAGTCTTACCTGCCAAACATTGCCCACAAAGTCCCATTTCGTGAATATGCATACAAACAAACACTTAATCCTAAAAGGCAACCAACCAACCACATTGTTCTGGACCCATAAGAGGATCCAGACTGTTAGTATTTTCCGTAGAGTGGTTATTTCAAGTGCCAAACCTTCAAACTTGCTTGCAAGTCAATGCTTGTACGACTGCACAAATGCCCCTACTCAGTGAAATTTAGAAGGCCCAAATTTTTAGAAAAGGAGTTACATACTTGTTCAAGAATAAAAGCAATTTTCTCTGTTTTTGCCATAGCACCAAAAGTTTCCACCTGGGGTAAAAAAAAAAAAAAATCAGTAAATTAGTGTGCGAATAGCTGTACATCGAAATAAACATAACAAAGGCAGGTAAATGATATTGATAATCGCCACAAACTTACAGCAACTTCTTGCATCAGTTCTGCAGCTTCAGCAATAAGTCCCTGTTCTTCCTTGATCTTTGCCAATTTTTTGATCAACCGTGCTCTCTCAATCTCAACATATATCTACACCAAATCCAATATTATTACCACTAGATATGAACAAGAAGCATGTTTTTCTATGTTCAATGAAACAAACTCAAATTGTTATCAGCGTTATCACCTTTCCAGCAGAGACATTGTTAAGTGTCTTGATTAATTCAATGCGAGTCTCAAGATCCGGAGTCTGATCGATATACTGCATTGCTTGCTGCACCATTGCAGTTACAGCCTGTACAGGAACCAGACACCCCAATTAACAAGATCAACAAAGACACTGTCCCCAAAAGATCCTTTTCAAGCACACAAAACCATAGTTTGAGACAAATTTCATGATATATTAATAGCGAAACCGAAACACGACCTGTTTGAGTTGACCACGTTTTTTAGAGAGAAGAAGGATCTGGTCGTTAAGAGTCTTCCAATCTCTGGCATCGAAGCACAGCTGAAGTATTTCTGTTACGGCCTTTTTCGTCCCGACGACGTCGCCGGCGAGCCTCATTTGCTTTTCCACATTCTGTAACTGCTCGATCGCAGTCTCCAAATTCGATTTCCCATCCTGATTTTAAAAACACAACAATATCAAAATCAAGATCATTCGAACACGAAAGATAAGAGAAATTGCAAAGACTCACCATGAACTATGTTGACCGTAGTTGCTGATAGGATTGATAGAGAAGAACCCTAAGGAGTGTGTAAGAAGCAAAGAAACTTGAGGAAGGCGAGCGAAAGAAGAGACGAGGCTCTTTTTGTCCTTTAAATATGTACAGACTAGAGATGAATATATATAGAGCTACGAGCCCGGTTCCCTCATTCACTCCCACAAAAAGCCCAGTCCGGTCCAATTGCATGGTGCGACATCAGGAGATGAGAGCCCATAAGAGTGTTGTCCAAACCCAAGTAGGCGAACAAAATTTCTTGATTCAGCCGCACATCAGATCAGAGAAACCCTAATTCCCATCCAATTCCCGTGCGTGCGTATATATATACACATACATATGACCCCGATTTCGTCATTGTTGTTTCATTTGGCTGCCGAGATTTCACTTTCTTCTTAGGTTGATCCATAATCGTTTTGTTCTATGAATATCTCGTTGAGTTGTTGATTTTGAAACATGGGTTGGTTTGATTTTGGATTATAGTTATGTATCTGAGTTGATCATATTGGTACTTTAGACTAAAAGTGAGTTCCTTTATCAGGGATTGTAGTGCTTTATAGATGAACAAGTAACTATTTTGTGTCCAGAAAAGTTCCATCTTGGTGAATTTTGTGGTACGAAGGGTACTATTATGTCTATCAAATGTGTTGTTGATTTATTGATAATGTAGAGTTGAAGGTCAGGGATGATAAATTTTAAGGCTTGTTTCTCAAAACATTCGCAGTGGCCGCCCAAGAGCTTTCGCCTTCGCCAGGCTTGAGAGCTTGTGCTGTTTTCATCCTTCCTTGGATGTCTGAGACCTTCGTATTTCAAATGTTCATGAATATTGCTTTCACTTGATTATTCATGAAGTGTAGTCTTGAAGGATGATCATTATTCTTTGTTTGTCTAACTTTGGAGATGTAACCCATCCCAAAATTTTATTTTGTTGAATATGCTTTTCTATTTATCAATTGGATGTTGATGTTACATGTCTCAATGGGTGTGGTTTGCGATGGAAGGCTTTTACTTGCCATGATTGAAAGTATGCCTTTGACCAGTGATAATATTATCTTCCTGTTGTTGCTGTCATATTATTTGAGTCCCGAACTTGCAGATTTATTGTGATTCCCTGTCTGTCCTTGTTTGATTTTGTTCAATACTGTAGCAGTATTAACTTTTCAATTCCTTATTGGTTAAGTGTTTGTTTAAATTGTTGTTTTGCGGATTTTTGAAGTCAAATGATGAATTTGGATTGAACATCCTTACGATGGTCATTTGAGACATGTCAAGTGTTTGCTTTGCTGCACTGATCCAATGTTTCTCGTGGTTTCCACTTTTTATACAATACTTATCTGTCAATGGATTCATTTATGTATATACATGTACAGGATGTGTGTTGTAGTGATGTCCTCATTTGCACTGTCATATAAATCTGACTTGTTGTATCTCTGCATCTCCTTGACTCGTGGTCATGAGCGATGGTGAGTCGCCAGATCTTAACTATGGATTATCTGAGTATTATTGCTCCTTTTGTATTGTCATTCATATTTGTGTTAGTTCCTGTAAATGGTCCCTACTGGTGATGGCAGAGCATCATGATGATAGAATCTGTCCGATAGATTTCATGACAGGATAAAAACCTCCTACTCATACTGAATGCTCCTCGCCAAGGCATGAAATCTTCTGTCCCAAAATGTGTGTACCAACTCTGTCTCATTGTATCTTAGTCATCTATTTATGTGGGTCTCACACAAATGGATAACTAAGATTTAATGGGACAGGGTTGGTACACACATTTTGGGACAAAGGATCTGTTCCCCCTCGCCAAGTATGGTTTTGTTTTGTTTTTTTCTTTTTTAAGTAACGCTGTTTAATTTTCAACTTGAGTATTTGCGGTGAGAGTTGCCTACCTTCTGCAATTTGATTTTAACATTACCATAGCACAATGAGGATTTATATCACTTGAGATCTATGGATCCATGGAATATGCTATTAATTTCTAGTCCTTTTCATTCTGAGTGCTTTTGGTTCTATTTCACACAGGTTTTTGGTTAGGGTTGTAAAGTGATTCAGGGGCAAAATTGAGAGTTCTTGTTTCTCAAAAGATTTGCGGAGCTTTTGCCTTTCTTCCAAAAGCTTTCGCCTTATGCCTTTTACCAGGCTTTCCTTGGATGTCTGAGAAATAGAAGGATAATCTTCAGTTTCAGGATAGTTTTCTGTATATTTCCTTTTCTTAGGTTTGGCATATCTAGGTGTATATTTGTTTATAGTGACCTATGTTTCTGTTTCATTAATGATAAGTGAGAACCCCTGTTTCTCAAAACATTCCATGGATGATTGCAACCTCTGCTTGATGTCTGTTCAGTCTCTCATTCCATTCGAGCTGCTTTATTTTGTATTTTCTCGTGTATAACATACTTTTGATATCAATATATAGTTGAATAAAGAAACGGATCCGATCTACAGCACTCATATTTCTGGAGAGATTCTCCTAACCTCCTGGCTCTTGAAAGATATACGATTGCTCCAATCTGAACTCAGAGTAAGCCCTGTCTCCATCGTTCTTATACAACTCACCTTGTGCATTGCAGTATGTGATGATGACAAGATGAAGTCTTGATTCCCTTATCCTTCGATGCCTGAAATATGCTCAAAGCATAACAGTTTTAGTTTTTATTTCAGTGTTATGTTGCTTTGTATTAGTTGAACAGCTGTTTTTGGTCACTCTTGGAGGCTACATTGGTTGAATTTATGTTTAATCCATACTGCCCAAAAGCTTGGTCATGTCCATACTAATTTAAACACCAAAAGCTACATGAACCTAATTTCAACTTCAATGCACTTTGGTCCTTGACACCATTGTTTCTAATTAGGTTACTAAGGGCAAACTCTTGTGTACAAGCTCCATATTTTTTCTGAGAGAGATATTAATTATATGTAATCTTTTTTTTACACTTTACGACAAGACTGTTTTCATAATTCGATTTGTGATTTTATGATTATAAAGGATTAAATTTTTGGGTATAAAATGAAAAAGAACACAAGATACTAAATGAGATGGGGGAAACAGCGACTTGATAGATACTCTAAAGGAAATTAAGGCACCCTGTAAGTGTAACATTAAAATAGGTGATACCAATGTATGCCGGATCAGCTTGGGTAGTGAGCTAGTCGGCGCATTTGTTGTTCTGTCGGTGCACATGCTGATGAACAACAGACCAGTTTCGGTTGAGAAGTTTCAGGATACTCATGACGATAGGATTGTCCGATTGAGAGCGGGACGTCATTGAAGAAAGGAGCTGGTGCACTCCCTTACGAATTCACTTTTAGCTCAATTCGACGAAAACTCAACCGCTAAGCTAGGGAGAGCCCTGTGTAGATAGCTCCAAGCTCTGTTGATTGCACTGTGCACCACCTTATAAAGGATCAGCTTTGCTAGTTGTTTCAAGATCATCAATTAATCATTAATATCCAATACAATCAAGTCAAATTAAAGGTGATACTCGGGTTATATCTACTCATAGGTATCTAATCAGGTCAACTAGACTTATAGTTGATTAGTAAACAAGCACTATTTATCTAAATTTGGATTAGTTATCCTCATGCAATGGTTTCTTTTTTTTTTATCACAACGAGCAAAACAATCCTCTAATATGACACTAAGACATCCCATTGGAGGTGATTGGAAAAAGACAACTCCAAGTTAAAAGAACGCTACATAGTTGCTAGTCAGTTCGTAAGTCTGTTGCCTTCTCGAAACAGATGTCGAATTTTGACGGTCCATTCTCTAGCCAGCAACTGTTTAATCCCCAATACCAGTGAGTTGTATTCTTGCCAGCTATTTCCCAATAAAGAAAGTATATTGATGACAACTAAGGAATCTAGCTCCAGTTCCATTCACTTGTACCCAAGGTCTCAAGCAAGAGTTAGCCCTGAAAACACAACTTATAATTCTACACCCATAGACGTATAGAAACCAACATTATGAACAAGCCCTCCTAGCCAAGTCCCATACTTATCCCGAAAGCTCCGCTGGCTGAAGCATGAGATGAGAAAGATTTATAAGTCCCATCAGTGTTCAACTGGACCCATTCGATAGGAGGATGAGCCCAGCTTATCAGCTTCTCCACCCGAGTCCCTCGTGTCACCACAGCACGTCCAAGAAATTTCCTGGCCTTATAAATCCAAGATACATAATCTAACACTATCAATGTAGGATTATCCGGCCATAAGAAGTGTTCGTCAAATATTCTTTTATTTCGTCAAAGCCAGAAAAACCAACATGATGTGCCAAAGATGATGGACCATGCAAGAGCAAACCCATGCACTTCTTGCGGGTTTTGTAAGTTGCTATGTAGCCACTCACTTTTGCTTTGAGTAAAGAAGCTGGGACTGATTATTGTCGTGGGAATGCCAGCCAAAAGTTGTGTGCGCTTGGACAATCTTTGACTACATACAGGTTCGTCTCGCTATCTCCGCACCTTGTGCAAGAGGCATCCATCGTTAGGGGTGTTCAAGAAAACCCGCGAACTTGTGAACCGGACCTGAACCGCATAACTCGAACCTATAAATAAGGCTAACTGAACCTGAACTCCTGAAAAATCAGGTTCATGGTTCAGGTTCAGGTTTTTAACTTGCGGTTCTAGGTTAACCGAACCTAAACCGCACCTATAGCAGTTAACCGAGCCGAACCTGATTTATAGATTTAGGTTTAAACCTGAACCTGAAACACCAAAAAAAACTATCATATATTTATATATAATTTAAGAGGTTATTAATAATAATAAATTCACTAATATTTACTATATTAATTCTTGAGTGAAAAAAGAAAAAAGGAAACAACTACTTTAATTCTATGTTATTAAACGTTAATCTTGAACATTGCTATTATAAGTGACAACTAATGCATAACACTCA
>JANTNU010000233.1:33821979-33846247 GCA_024752395.1 Erythroxylum havanense
AAAATAAATAAAAAATTCTTTTTCAATTAAAAAAGAAATAACGAGTTTAACTCTTTTTATTCTTTATTTTCTACAGAAGTGGCTTCATGTATAATAGTAGATCATCCTACCATCATATTCAAAGAATAATTGTTTAATAATTTATCTCTTTTTTTTTCTAGTATGAATCTTTTATAAGACATTGTTTGACTTATTTTTACTGTGCTCAGGTTTAATATATTGGATTAATCTTTGATAGATTTTATATGCATACTTTTATGAATAATTTATATTTGTTTTTACCAATTTTTAAATAATTTTTTATCATATATTGATATGAATAGGTTCTGGTTACCCTGAGAACTGAACCTGAAAATAGGTTAATCGATCCTATAGGTTCTTTAGGTTCAGGTTCGTGAAATTGCCGAACCTGACATTCAGGTTCAGGTTCAGGATACTTATGAACGGATCAGGTTACCCTACTATGAACACCCCTATCCATCGTTAAGTGACAAGCACGTCACTAGTGATTAGATAGAAGACTACCCTGCGAAAGAAGCTAGAGAAATGATCAGATTCTCTGCGGGCATGGCTAATGCCAAATGAGTTTCTAGTGCCTGCCATCCAAAGTAGGTGTTGTAGTGGCAATTAATGCATATGCAGATGCAGTGGTAAATTCACTAGTCGTCGATTCTCCCCACACAATACTGTCATTACCATGAGTAGGATTTGGGGGAAGTATACCTGCAACGGTTAAACATACAGAGATCGATAATAGATCCTTAAAAAGGTCCCAGTTCCATCCTCCACTATCTCGTCCAAAGTGTTGTACCGGAAGATGGAGCTACTCCTCTGAAATGATAGAGGTGGCCAGCACAATGAGAGGGCCCAAATTAAGTACCCAAGCATCCAACCAAAACTTTGTTTTATCACCATTTCCAATTTGCCATTTAATTCCAGATAAGACGTGGGGTCATACATAGGCGATACTTCGCCAGACCATCGATCCCCCGGTGACACCAAATAGAGGAGGCAAATTGTTAACATCAAACTTGTACTTAGCTTGAAGTACTCGAACCCATAACGTATCTTGTCTAATAATAAGGAACCAGCCAAGTCTTGTAAGGAGAGCATCATTATTAAGCCTTATACTTCTTAGGCCAAGCCCCCCTAAGGTCCTGGGTTTACAGATAGTATCCCAGTTAACCAAATGAGCTTTCATTTGCTCGGTGGTGGACCCCCAAAGAAAAGAGTGCACTATTGTCTCTTATTTATCACACAATTGCCGGGAAAGTCGTACAGTTTGCATGGTATAAATTGGTAATGCTGAAAGTATTGATTGAATTAGTGTTACTCTGCTTACCAAAGAAAGGTGCTTAGCTCCACCCTTCCAGCTGCTACTGAACCTTGTCTAAAGTATACTGGTTGGTACACCTAGAGGTACGTTCATAAAGGAGTGGTACCCCCAGATACTTCCCGAGGTTGTTAGTGAGTTGAAAACCCAATTTTAGGTTAATGGAACGAGTTAGGTGTCGAGGAACATTGGTAGAACAAAATCATCGAGTCTTACTGATACTGACTTGCTGCCCCGACGTCATGCAGAATGCCTCCAATGTTTCCTAGATGAACGCAATCTGATCATCTCTGATTTCAGCAATGAGGATGAGTTCATCGACGAAGAAGAGATGTGAAAGTCCTGGTCCATTTCTAATGAGCTTTATCTGTGTCCACTTGCTCTGAGCCACTGCGCTATTAATTAAGTGTCCCAAGTGCTCCATACACAGGATGTTGGGCACCGTTTTCAGAACCCAAACTCGGATCATTAACGTGAACTTAAACCTATCCAACGCTTGCGAAATCATGAAACATGATCTTCTTCAGTTCTCCTTAGAAATTTTTTGTTTCCACACTCTTCTAAAACATAAAACATGTACGTCTTACCCTGTAGGGTTAATTCATTTAACCCTTATAAAGCATGAGCGGATTTCCTTATAGAGTTACTTCAAAGTACTTTCATTAACCATCATCGGTTCCTCATCATTCTCATAACATCTCAAGCCAAAAAGGGCGAACTCATACAGCGGAATCACAAGAATCACACAGATTTTGGAACATCTCAAAAAGGAAATCAAAAAGGACTTCTTCATAATATTTGTTCCTCTTTTCATTAAGCTTCTAATGACACGAACAACATTCGATTGGTTTGGAACTCTAAAAGTTATGGCCCGAACACTTTCTTTTCCATAAAAATCTCACATACATATCTATATACCAACAATTCATATACAAATTTAATCAACTTAAACGAAAAACTTCTTCCAATACATTACATTCGAACTCAACTCATCTCATCCATATACAATTTACATGCCATATCCATACACAAATTCACATTTCAATTCCATACACAAATCCATATCTCATTAACATCATGAAATAAATGTTTTCAAACTTTAATGGCATTCCAAGTCATATTACACCATCCATATCAAAAATCCAAATACACAAAATATAAAACAACAAAATTCTCAACAAAAAAAATTACAACATGTGCATAGTCAAACAAATGCCTTTACTTTCTTTCACCCAATCTCTTTCTCAATACCTTGGGATGGGAATGGAAAGGAGGTGAGCTTTAAGCTCGTGGGTAATAAGCTTATAACTGAGGAATAAGAAAAAACCATTGAAATACTTATTTTCATTGTAAAATTCACATTGAAAACCATACAACATAAGTTTCCCAAAATTCAAAACTTATTAAGTACTTCACATATCAAACATAACAGATGCATCAAAATGATCACAAATCATAAACACATAAGCACATCGAAAATAGTTCGGGTAGATCTAAAACAGAATGTACTACACATTTCTGCGTAGCGATCATGTGTAGCCGTGAACTTAGGGGAGCCCGTGAGGAGCTCCATGCCTCTAGCGGGCAGGTGGAAAAAGCCTATAGACAAGTGCACTTGACTTACCTAAGGGACCACCACAAACTCATATAAGCATTCATTTCACATTTTCAAACATATTGCCTAAAATGACACATTTCTGAAAAGCAATTATATAACCATAGCATTCTTTCAAAAATCATTTTCACATTCTTTTACAAATCAATCATCAACACATTATGAAAACATTCCCCAAAATTCATTCACAAGAAAAAGATATATGGCATAACATAATCATACACAATTCAATCAAAACAACAAAGCAACATTTAATTAAAATCCTTTTATTTTCTTAATTTGGAAAGAAAACTTAATAGCTCATTACTCAAATTATAAACATGAAACCCACCTTATTTTCCTTGCTTGCACACCTTGCTCAAAAAAATCTCTCCCTCCTTGCTCCCATTGCCTCTCTTAATTTCCTTCAACCAAGGCAAAACTCCCAAATCAAATAGGAATCCAAAATTGGACAACTCATAACACATAATCATAAAATTGATCATAGAAAACTTAAACTCATATATTTCTTAAGCTATCTAAACCAAAACCCTTTCACAAATCCAACAAATCAAACCCATTTTTACCTTGATCCTTCACCAAAAGAAGGGTTTCTAAGCTTGGATGGAACTTCTCATCATCCTCTTCCTTTTTCCCTCTTGAATCAACTCAAAATCCATCTTGAAATCTTAGAAAAATCAAAGCCTTAACTTTTTCTTCTTTCTTCTTTCTCTCCTTCCTCCACCGAAGTCTCTCCTCTCTTCTTTCTTTTCTTTGTTCTTTCTTTCTAATTTTCGTGCTTGCTTCATCCTTAAGAAGCAAGACTATCTTCTAATTACAAAAATGCCATTAATGAATGAGCAAAATCCAATCTACCCTTTTATGTAAGCCTTGTAACTTAAATGGCTTAAGTGTTCTTCCCAAAATGCTCTCATCCATATCTTACCACTTTAATTCAATTGAACCATATGATAAAATCCTACAAACATCAACATAATAATTAATTCCAATCAAAAAAATTAATATAGCAAAACCTCAAAATTCCTTTAAGTCATGCTTAACTCCTTCCAAAAACAAGATCTTTTTCTAATCAAGCAATTGAAGGAATTTGCTAACACTTCCTTCTAGAAAAATGTTCCTCATTGTCTTAATTTTTCAAAAACATCAAAATCATTTAATTTGATTTAATAGTCCAAAAGTTATACCCCAAATATTTTTGAACTGTTCTTATACTAAAACATTATCCTGCGCTTGACTTTCATCTAAAAATTGATACTCTTAGAGACTGAATTAAAACTCAATTTCATTGGAAAATTTGTAGCCTTATCTCTCTAGTTTAATCCAAATTAAGAATCATCTTATTTAGATGACTAGAGCAAAAGTTATGGCAAAAACACCGAAGTATACTCAATGAGCATATACATTTTTCAGCTTTTAACTTCCAACATATCACATATAACTCATCTTGTGTCTAAACCATCTTTTCTATTTCATTTCAAGTTCAAGAATTTTCTTTTTTTCTACACATGAATAATCGTCAACAATTTCCTATTTAATAGAAAGGTTCGGGGCCCAACACAGGACAAAAATATAGGGTGATAATGGGTCGCCTTGCCGAATTCCATGGGTCAGAGTAAAAGTTTCTGAAAGTTCAACAACCCAATTCACCTACATTGAGACTATTGACAATGCCTGTTGAGTGCAATGTAAAATTTACATGACTTTGCTCACTAAAATTTGTAGTTATGGTAAGTCGGGATCAAGTGGTGGAGACTAAGAGGGGCCCAGATGGAACAATTTAGGGCACAAGTTCGGTCAATAACAACATGGTCTGTGCACGGGGATACGAACCTGATGTGGGAGGGGATAGCATCTGTAGTGCGTGCAACGGCTACTAATCTCCTAGGGGTATCCAAAGGGGTCCCTAAAGAGCAAGGAGGTAGACGAATGGAAGGTTGGTGGTGGTCAGACGAAGTCCAGGGGACTGTTAAGGCAAAGAAGAGAGCTTTTAAAGATCTTATAGATTGTCCAACGGAGGCGGACAGAGAAATTAACAGAGCAAGGTATAGATTGGAAAAACGGAAGGCTAAGAAAACTATCGCAGTGGCTAGAGGGGAAGCATATGACACTATGTACAGAGATTTGGATACGTTTAGTGGAGCACAAAAGATTTTCAAGCTAGCACGTGATAGGGCACGTGGTACGAATGATTTTAACCAAGTTTGTTGTATTCGTGATGAAGCCGGACAGGTACTCACAGAGCCCCAAGCCATCAAGAGGAGATGGCAGAGATATCTCCAGGGCCTGTATAACGAAGGGTTAGTGGACAACATAGAGTTAGAAGAACCCTCTATGTCAGGGCATGCTCATGATAGGGGCAAATGGGTAAGGATTATGAGGGGTGAAATTACAAAGGTGTTGAGAGAGATGCGGAGCGATAGGGCTGTAGGGCCAGACGAGATCCCTATAGAGGTATGGAAACGGATAGGAGTTGTCGGTATTACATGGTTAGTTCAACTCTTCAATGTGATTTTAGAGTCAGCCAAAATGCCAGATGAATGGAGATTAAGTAGGTTAATCCCCTTATACAAAGCCAAAGGAGATATCCAACAATGTCACAACTATAGAGGCATCAAACTAATAAGTCATGCCATGAATTTGTGGGAGAAGGTAATCGAGAAGAGGATCCGGAGGGTTGCTTCTGTTTCGATCAACCAATTCGGATTTATACCTGGTATTTCTACAACAAAAACGATACATCTACTCCGTAGACTTATGGAATGCTACAGGGAACAAAAACGAGATTTGCATTTAGTTTTTATTGACTTGGAGAAGGAGTATGACAGGGGTCCCTAGAGACCTCTTATGGAGATGTTTAGAAGCTAAGGACATTTCTAGCACCTATATTAAAGTAATTAGGGATATGTATGACGACGCACTAACTAGCGTTAGGATGGTAGGTGAGGACACGGAAGCGTTCTCTATCAGTATGGGTCTCCACCAAGGATCGACATTAAGCCCTTTGTTGTTCACATTAGTATTAGATGAGATTACTAAACATATTCAAGGAGAGGTACCTTGGTGTATATTATTTACAGACGATATTGTGCTCGTGGATGAGACCAAGGAAGAAGTCAATGCCAAGTTAGAATGCTAGAGAGAAACGTTAGAATCGAAAGGTTTTAAGATGAGCATGTCTAAAACGGAGTATGTAGGATGTAACTTTTTAGGAAACCAAGTGGAGCTTGAGGTGGCAGTTGCAATTGGTACCGACGTCATACCATAGAGGATGAGTTTTAAGTATCTCAGGTCTGTCATTCAAAGTGAAGGTAATATTGATGCTGATGTACGGAGGAGGCCCTCCGATGCTCCGGTACAGAGCTGTGAGGGCATCACACTTAGTGACTATAAGAGGAGGAGAGGAAGGCCGTACAAGAATTGGCGGGAAGTGATCAAGGCAGATATGTCAGAGTTAGCCATTAGTGAGGTCGTTGCTCAGTGTAGAAAAGTTTGGCATGAACGAATAAGGGTAAAGGATTAATTGTTCCAGTTACCCAATCCCCTTACTTAGTGATTAACAAAGAGGGATGAACTGTATATAATACTAGGTTCTCGCAGATATATCCTCCTTCAGGTATTCCCCATCTTTTTTTTCTTGTTTACCGTTTTTGTATACCACATCATTCTTATGTTGTCTCATTTGTATGCTGATCCACCGGAAACAGCCTCTCTACTATGTAGGGGTAAGGCTGCATACTATCGGACCTCCACAGACCCTGCTTCATTGCGGAATTTCAAACTGGGTGATGATGATGATGGTAAGTCGGGATCAAATCCATAAGAAATGTTCGATTAATTTCTGGAACGAAATTAATCGATGCAAGGAAAATATATGGGCTTTTTTAATTTAAACAATTTAGAAATTAAAGTAAAAGTAAATTATCAAAAAACAAATTAAAACAAATAATCGAAAATGAGAAAAGTGTTGAGTATAAGTAAGGTCTGGTTTTAAGGGTCAATCTCGGCCTAAACATAATCAAGCATATTCCTTCATTCTAGAGTCTTTACAATTCTTTTCGGATTATTGATCTGAGATTGAGAGAACGCTCTACAAATCTTGATTTTCCCTTAGGTTGTATTTAATCATGATATGATCATTAATCAAACCTAACTACCAACTAATCTAGGATAAGATCTCTAAATTCAATTTGGCAGTCGCATTATGAGTTGAAAAATGATCAACATAGGCAGTAACTTCACACGTCCGGGTTATCTAACCTAAGTTATGTTGTTTCTAATGATTAACAATTATTAGATGCTACTCACAAACATCAAAAGTAACGATTACGGATTACAATCAATGTTTTAGCAATAGGTTCAAAATAAACAATCAAAATAACATATTAAGACCATTTATCCTAAAATCATCCAAATCAATACCAACAACACAACAATCCGAAAAGAAATTATAACTTTAAAATGATAGAAATAGCATAACCGTGAATTGACGTCGATATTTTCGTTGAACCGGCGTTGGAAAGTTAGCCTTCCATTTCTATTTTTATGCTCGAAGAGTGGCTCATATTTTCAATTTACTACATTAGACTCACGTTACCTTACTCTCCTTTTACTATTCACGATGGGACAAATAAAGTGTAGGAGCTCTTGGTCCACTGCTTGCTCTCCACGCCAACGTCCACCAACTTTCCACGCCAGCAAGTCATAGCCACCAGCCCTCCAATATATCCAACAGCTCCCCACGTTTTGCTTTTGTGTTTTTTGTTTTCGCCGCCATTATTGATTGACAAGATAAATAAACTTTGCTGCTCATTAAAAGCCTCTCGCATGCCTTCTGCTTGTGCCTTGAATGCTGCTTAAACATAGTGTACGCTATGTGGATGCAGCGTTAACTCAAACGTTTAACACATGCGTTAAACGCATGCATTGTTGCGTGAAACGCAGTGCAGCCACCAAACTTTATCCTTTTTTTTTCAATTGTGCTCCAATTTGCTTTAAACATCTTCTCTTTTTGGTCTCAAATCATCATCATCATCACCCAGTCTAAAATCTCGCAATAAAGCGGGGTCTAGGGAGGTTCAATAATATACAACCTTACTCCTATATAGTAGAGAAATTATTTTCGATGGACCCACATGTAAATGAGATAATATAAAAATGATGCAAGTTACAAAAATAATTCATTAAAAAAATCAAGGAGAATACCTGAAGGAAGCCAAATCTGCGAGAACCTAATAGGCTACAAAATCTCTCCCTCCTTGTCACGCAATAACTAAGGAGACATCCCTTAGAGACCCTATCAGAATGGCCCTGCCGAGCAATCTACACACGTGACACAGTATCTCCTAGTAATTGTTGTGCTGATATTGGGTAACTAGACGATTAATCCTTTACCTTGATCCGATCGCGCTAAACTTTTCTATTTTTAGTGACTACTTCATTAAGGGCCAACTCTTGTATATCCTCCTTAGTCTCAAATATATCATCATATCCAACTTAGTAGTCAACACAAATTAAGTATTTTTATCTTGAGAATAGGATTGAAATCACATGGAAATACATAAAAAATATTAGATAATTCAATCCTATCAACCGTCGTGATGTATTTCATGATGAGATGAACTATAGTCAATGGGAGGCCGATATCTATTAGTGTATAATGGATAGAGTCCTAATTTAGGCAGTCATAAGCCTTGTTCAAATCCACCTTGATGGCAAGGAATCCAAATTTGCCCTTCTTTTTTTTCATGGAATGAAGCACTTCTTGGTCGATGATGATATTATCCATGATCAACCGTCCTGGGACGAAGCTACATTGGATAGGCGCAACCAGAGCATTCAAAAAAGGCTTAATTCTATTGACAAGTATCTTTGTTATCACCTTATAAACCACCGAGCAAAGGCTAATAGGGCGAAATTGTTGAATGGATACAGGCACAGGTGTTTTTGGGATCAAAGCCAAAATAGTTTGATTAAAGGCTGACTCCCAAATTTCATGGGTAAACATCCGTTGAATAAATTGCACCAGTGAAGGCCCAATTGTATGTCACTGTTTGTGAAAGAAAATAGCATAGAAGTCATCGAATTCGGGGGCCTTATTAGGATATATCTCAAATATAGCAACTGTCACTTCTTCAGCTTATACCGGGCGGCTAAGTTATGCCTGTGCTTGGTTAGATAGCAACAGGAGATTTCCTCGCATCTTACTGTCCGTTGTTCCTTGCCCCTCAGTTGTATAAAGGTGTTCGAAAATAGTTTTGGCCATCCTGGTAATTTCAGTAGAACCAGAAACTATATTTCCTTCTGCGTCTTTGAGGGAATGAACTCGGGCCTGTCTCCTTTTCCCCATAGTGACTACATAGTAAAATTTAATGTTTCGATCGCCATGCGATGTCTATTGACCTTGAGTTTTTTTTATGCCAAAATAGCTCCTCTTCGTACAAGACTTTCTCCAATTCTGATCAAAGAAGCACTTCTAGTTCCCTCAAGGTATTAGAGTCTTGGGTTTCCAGTGATTTCTAAATACCATCCAATCTGGCTAGCAAAACCTTTCTACTATGGAATATATGTCCAAAGTCTGTTTTATTCCATTGTTGAAGTTTCCCAGCAAAAGTCAACAGTGACCCAGAATAATCTTGAGGTTCAATATGCCAGTTGTTTTGTACGAAAGAAGCAAATTGATCATGAGTTAACCATGCTGCTTGAAACTGAAATGGGTATTGCCAATAAGTGAAAGAATTTTGCTGATCAAGACATACCAATAATGACCGATGATCTGAATTTATAAAAGGAAGATGTTGTACTTCTGTATGGGGAAAGATTTCTTGCCACTTAGTTGAACAAAAAGCCCTATCTAGTCTGGCTAACAACATCCCTCTCCTCCATGTAAATCGTGGACCAGCAAAGCCAAGATCAATTAAACAAGCACTGTGTTCACACTCTTGAAAGGCTTTGCTCACCACGGATTGCGTATTAGAGCCTCCCTTTTTGTCTGCTGTGGCCAGTTTCGCAATGAAATCGCCCCCCCATTAACCATACTTCCATGGTAACACAAGCAAGTCTTTTAATGTTATACCACAAGTATTTCTGCAGTTGGTAGTTCAGACTAGCATAAATGGCGGTAAAGAAAAAGGAATGTCACATGTGATCTACTTCAAGGTGAATGAACTGTCGATGTGCAGCAAGGATTGTGACTGCATTATCCCCTTTCCACAAAATCCAGATACCACCAGAAAACCCCTCTGCCTCTATTGTGAAAGATTGATCAAAACCCAAACTACGAATAACTCGCTCAACCCTAGACCCACTAATCCTGGTTTCAATTAGCACAAGCATAAATGGTCGGTGTAATCGAACAAAATTCATAAGGATTGGTTTAAAAGTTTTACCCCTGCCCCCTGACAATTCCAAATGAGTATTGACATAATTAATAGGTAAAAGTGGGAGATGACACCCTTATACATGAGTGGTATGAGACTCGGCACCTTGGACACATATGGTGTCGACCCTTGGAGTCTGTGGAATTGTTTCTGTTGGAGATGTAATCAGCATAGTTTCCTCAGTCGGCATTGATGGGGCAAAATTAAGGTCTAGTGGTTTTAGTGATGGCACTGTGTAACAATTTTGGCCAGACATCAGAGGATTTCTTGCAATCTCTAGTACTATATCATTGTCTAGATCCCTACACTCCATGTCTGTCTGCTCTGGTAGCACAAACGAGTGGTCTTGGACTGCAACTTCACGGTGGGAAGGAATGGAGGCCGCTATGTGAGAGCCAGTGCCTCGTGATATGGGTGGGCGTGAAATGTTGGAATCAAGGGCATTAGTCTGGACCTAGGTTTGGTTTTGCTTGAGAGTTGGAGTTGATGGCCTGTGTCCATCGTTCATGACTACCTTCCCTTTATTAAATGAATGTGACTTAGGTCGGGCTCTAAAAATCATCTGACCCGGATGGGAGAGGTTGTTGTTGCTCTGTGCTCTGTGTGTATATCCCCCCTCTACTTTTAGAACTGTATCCTCGGTGTCCTTCCTCCTTATGACAGAGGCTATTGTTGTTACCCATAATGTCAGTCTCATGTAAGAGAGAAAATCGCAATCCATGCGGGCACACTTTGTTGGTCTCTCGAACAAAGTCTCGGCCCGGTCTCAGCATCGTGGTTGTTGCTCGTCGGGGACAATGTTGTACTTGTATCCAAGGCCCATACAAGTCATTAATGGGCCCCGGGATCTGATGCGATGCTGTCGGACCCAATGTGTCGTTATTATTTGCTCCTCCAGCAGGTGCAGAATCGTGAACTATCTCATGGGTCTTAGACGGACACCCGATGGCGTTATAGCCAACGATACCACACGAAAAGCAAACCTGAGGCAAGCCTTCATATGTCACTTTTATTTCATCACCCTCAATTACCACTCTTGACCTAAGGGGCACTGTTAAATCGACATCAACAGCCACCTATGCGAATTTTCCGCGTTGCGAGTGTTGTGTTGTTATCAATTCTCACCGTGCACCCAATCAAATTACCCAGTGTTGTAAGGATTACAGGATGATATCGAGAGACAGATAATTCAGGGAAGCGGACCCAAATAACTGCTTATTCGATTTTGCCTTGAGAGGGTCGAAATTGAGGGTGTCATGGCTAAACAGAGAGTGCGTAGCCCATAATCACCCATGGTCCCTATGTTAGTGCCTTCAAATAGTCACCCTCTTCCACAAATTTGATTAGGAAGAAATCATTGTCGACATCAATTATTTTCATAGGTCCGATGAGCTGCCATAGACTTTTCAATCGGCTTCGAAGCATTCTAAATCCGATTCGTCTACCTAGTAATTTGACCACTACTGCTCTCTCCCATTGCTTATCCAGACGGTTCTTAAAGGTAGAAGATAGTTCTAATGCCTGCCCCAACTCCCCATCTACTACTGAGATGTCCCCTTCTTCGTATTCCATTAGGACTTCGGTTGGCCAGACTACCTCGTCGTCCTCCTCCTATCTGGTGACTTGTGACTGCCGCACTATAGCTGAGTTTAGGTCTTATGGGAGGCGGGTCCTCTTCCCTCTCCCGTATGCGCACTTTCTTGACCAGATGGCCATCAGTACCCAGTGAGCTGAAGTCCCCCCTTTCTACTTTGGAGCATTTCGAGTTGTTCATTTGTTTTTTCACTTCTCAACTTCATGCAATGGTTTCTTTAACTATTTATTACTTTGAATTAGTTGACTTTATTAATAAATTATTATATATTATTTCAAATTATTCCGTAGAAATTAAAAAATTATATTTTTTAAGTCGCATCATAGACATATGTTCATCATAAAACCCTTTAACAGTACCACCTTGTTTAATAGTGTAATGATGTTGAAATGTCTTCAGAAGTCAAGGTCAAGGTTTCAATTCTCTCTTATCTCAAGTCTTATCTTAACAAATGAAGAGCTAGTAACCATATTGAATGAAATACATGAATCTCATTGGCGTTGCAATGTAAGATCAAATTTTCGGTCAAATCACATCATAAAATAATAATTTTTTAAGAACTTTATCTAAAAGATTAGTGATATGATTAATAAAATGTTTCAAATAATAGTCGATTTAGTGACATGTTTTGATATCTTTATATCCGCCATCCGGTGATCAACAAATTCAACTTCGCATTGTTCATAGCCGGGCTAATTCGATCCAATCAAAATTAACAATAAGGAACTATAGATGAACATAATGCAAAACTTTTCAAGTTTTTTGTATCATTCAATCCAAGAGTGAACTCTCTACCAAAGATACAAAAAGGTATCTGCACACTCTTAGTTCTATAACCAAGGTATGATATGTGTACTAGTAACTTACATCTTCAAGCTGCTTCTAGCTACCTGCTACTACTCCTCCTACTACGAACAGTCAATTTTCTGATGCCTTGAAGCAATCTAAATCACAAGAGATCTCATGAAGACTACACCCTAATAGCTAACTATGGCTACACTGGTATACAAGATGTGGTAGGGTTTTGTTTCTATTACTGGGTATAGGTTCAAAATCGTGTGAAGATAGGAACAAGGAGAATATACCAGGACTTGTATAGTTCACTCACTCAGTCCATTTTCTCCATTTCAGTTATGAATTGGAGGCTTCTTTCTTGCTGGCGTGTAATCCATCCCCACCAATTCATCAGGATCTGGCAATCTTTCATTTCCTTGTGGTATCTGAAGATCGTTCTGGTCCTTCTTTACTTGATGATTATCAGCTTGTTTTAATAGCCTCCGAGCTGCAGAGGTTTTGAATCAAAACAATGTCAAATCTCTGAGTTCTTGAAACACAAACATGGGATGTGATAAAAAACTAGATATATTCATCAACTTACCAGTCACAGCCTTGGACACGAAGCAAAGAAGAAGAAAGGCCACAAGAAGCAGATGCTTAGATGAAGCCTTTGCCATATTAAAGAGGAAAACAGTTCTGGGTTTTATCTCAAACTTGTTGGTTTCTCTAGCTAGCTAGCTACCTACTCTAGGTTGGTGTTTATATAAAGAAATCAGGAGTCCTACTAGTGCCTTGCTACCTATATGCTTGGACATGTCTTCCCATGGAATGTGACCTTTGAGTTTGTAGTAACTCTACGTGAGCCAAAGTAGGTCTTCGTAAGTGTCGATATCGTTGTCTCCCTCCTGTCTCCGCATGAAAGTGGTAGCAGAGACAAGACTCGTTTTAGATCAGCGACTTTAATTTCTGCATATTGTCATCCAGTTAGGACAGGTCACTCTTTGTCTGTATAAATAATAATGAATATGTTTCTTTTTCTTTTATTCTTTATATGGGTTGAATTCATAATCACAATTCTTGAAATGCATTATATAGTTTTGTCAATATAATAATAACACCTAATAAAAAAATTCCCATAACTTGTAAAATTTAGAGATTATATATTTTTAATTCCGCTAACTCGTAAAATTTGGAGATTATATATTTTTAAATTATTACGTAATTTTTAAGAGTCCGCTTTTAAAATTTTAGATTTACCATTTTAGATCACTTGGAATTATTTTTCTTTGTTTTTCCTTTGTTTAATTGGATATCTTATTATATTGTATACATTAGATGATTTGGTTTATCCTCTCTATTGGATGTCTTTAGAATAGTAACACGATCTTGCAAATCTAAAATTAGGGCTTCTCTTTATATAGAATACTAATTCCAAACATTCTTGGCCCATGTGACAATGAAAGCATCTTAACCTTTTCTCCTTTGATTGTCATTAAATATGATCGTAAGTTTAGTATATACTAACTACTAATTACTGATTTAAGTTGTCTTAAATATGTGACAAATTCAAATCCCACTATATAATTATTTACTAAGTTAGTAATATTTACTTTTAAATGACATTATTAAATTTTTAGTTTATATTAGCATAAGTTATGGTTGAAGACCCTCTAAATGAAAATTATAAAAATTGCAATAATTCAATTATATGACCAATAATTTAAAATTCGGCAACTTAATATTAGATTTGTTGAATTGCACCCACACTATAAATACAAAACATTATATTTTATCTAAAATTTTGAATTGGTAAAATTTGAGCTTTTTTATGTATAAATTAGGGTTAATTACAGTGAATTTTATTGAGTTTTGATTTTTATTTTTATAATTTAATTTTTATAAATTTATTTAATTATCATAAAAGTTCTTATTTCATATTTCTTTTACTTCTTATTTATTTATATTTCTAAAACGGTAGTATATTATAATTTAAATTTTTATTACTATATCATTTTAAAGATAAATAGAAAATTAATAAAAAATGATGAAAGGAGTATTTTATAACAATAAAATTAAAATATATGATAATATCAATATTTTCTAATTTATTAGTTCTTATTTCATATTTCTTTTAATTTTTATTTATTTATATTTCTAAAATGGTAGTATATTAGAATTTAAAATTTTTATTATTATATAATTTTAAAAGATAAATAGAAATTAATAAAATATGATGACAGGAATATTTTATAACAATAAAATTAAAATATATGATAATATCAGTATTTTATTATTTATTATTTACTTCTTTGTAAATTTATTTAATTATAATATAAGTTATTTTGTCATGTTTTTAAATTTTTATTTATTTATATCTCTTATATAGTATTATATTTTAATTTAAAAATTGTTGTGTGATATCATTTTAAAATATAAATAGAAAATTAATAAAATGTAATGAAATTGAGTATTTTATAAAAATAAAATTAAAAATATGTCATAGGTATTACTATATAATGACTAATTAGGGTTTGGATTATTACTAAAATGGAACTAATCATCCAAAAAGCAAAGCATTAAAGAATGAAAGGAGAAAAACCGACAAGAAAAACCGACAAGGATGGAAGGTGCAATCATTTTCACATAAAGCAGAGTGATGAAAGAACAGTGTAATGCACGGAATAATCACGTGAAATCCACTATGGATTACTTGCTTAATGGCCCCTCCCTTTGTAGTTTGTCCTCTAACCCAACACTCACTAAACATGATTAAACTTCACAATTGACGCTTTGGATAGGGATGTTTGTGGAGTATAAATCAATTATTAGCACTAGAGTCGATACACAATGTCAAATTATGTGAGAATTACTCGCAATTGTTTTAAATTTTGTTGATCTTATTCTAACTTTTTTATAATGGAATTTAGGTTTTATTTAAAATAATTTCATATCGGGGCCCTCCCCTATAAGGTCTCACCTATATGCGAGACGTCATCTTAGCTTTACCTTTATTTAACTAGGTTATACAATATCTGGTTCGATAGGACTAAAATCGCTCTCATATTTGTAGCATTCGTGATTGGCCTAGTTAATTATGAATCGATCGAAAGGCAAGACAACACAACCAGTTTCATATCATATCTTAGGATTAGGAAACGACACCAAATTTTTCTACTGGTTTAGGAAGATGTTATTCTAACTTCCAGCTACGAATGGGCCAGTACAAGTAGAAAATAGTTATTATTTCAATCCACTACCTTGAATCGAAAGATTAATAATATGATTTAATAAACAAATTAAATGATTGATTGTATCTAAGATTTTGGTTTCACTTGTTGACTTAAGCTAACTTGTGGTTAACAAATCATACTTCAATCAACAACTTGACTTATCACAGGGGACAACATGATGAAGAATGGGGGTTGCCTGTAATCCAAAACCCTGACCATGTTACTCATGAGTTTTAATGCAATTTTAGTAATTCACCATTTTTATATAGACAAATTTGATGTGTTGTGAGGGTCAACAAACCAAATTAGACACATGGGATCTTCTGTTTTGAATTTTGAAAAGGTTAGTCAAGCCCAATTTTAAACCAATTCAATCAAATATGAAAATTATTTGAGTTGAGTATTAAATAATCTACACCTAATTATATTTTAGAGTATGAATAAAAATGATCAAGTTGAGTAAGATTGACTTGAAGCTAATTCGATCTTATGTTAAAATAATAACTCAAGCCAATGAATAAAAAAATTGAGTTAATCAAAGTTTTAAAAAGTTGAGAATGTATTCAATCAAATTAATGTTTATAAATTTAAAGTGTGTACATTTGATTAGGGTTAGCAAAACAACTTAAAGTCAGATTAGAACTAATGGATAAATTTTGAGTTAATTAAAATTTAATGGAGTTGACTAAACTCAACTTAAATTAATTTAAATATAAAAGTAATACGAATTAGGTTTTATTCAAATAACTTATACCTAATTATGCTTTAGGTCTTCAAATAAGACTGATTTGAAAGCTAGTTCAATTACATCTCAAAATAATGATGATTAAACTTAATTTGGAATGAATTCGATTAAATTTAAAATAATTTGAGTTGAATTCGAACCAAATAATTTAAACTTGATTGTATTTCATATTGAGCTTAAACAAAAAAGACCAAGTCTAGTAAGATCAACTTAAAGCTAATTCGATCATATCTTCAAATAATTTAGGTTGAATATAAATAAAAGACTATAAATCTAATTTTAATTAAAAAATGTTGGAAAAATTTATTATCATCCCTACCTTCTATTCACCATCTTACAAATTACTAATATGAGAAGAAATCTCTCAATTAGACTTGCTAATTAAGCTTGAGTCCATTTCAATTTGATTAAGTTTTGGCTTGAGCCTATATTTTTCTTTTTGAAATCTAATTCAATTCATTTGGAAGTTTGAAAGTTTTCGAAAAAATGACAATAACATTATTTTTTAATTTAAAATTTAAAAAATAATTGAGTAAGCCCTAAACCTAAAGCTTGAGTGAATCAATCTTGAAACCTTTGCATTAATGAGCTCATAAAAAACAAATTCTAATAATTAAAACACGGATGACAAGAGTCAAGTATAGTTAAATCAGGTCGGGTTAAGTCCACGCAAGCCTGAGCGTAGACTTGTAGCACAAAATTTTGAAGTTTGATAAGGCTTAGAATACATGGCCACAACTATAGTTTAATCAAGCTTGCCTATAAAATCCAATATAACCTATTTTTAAATTTTAAAAAATGATGTCATTTTATATTAACTTTTTTTTTAAAAGCATTTTATATTAACTTTTATTAACATTTTTGAGCTTTTGGTTAGACTTGCCAAATTGGGTCAAGCCGGACAATCTAAGTTCAATCCTAAGCCGAACAGAGTTAGACTTGTTGACTTTGGGTTAGATCAACTCGGACTAATTTGTAATTTGCCAAGCCGAACTTGGAATTACTCTCTTGAAGAAAAAAAAAGAAACGGTAAACGAACCCTTCAACGGGCAGTCGATACGTGAGTACTGTTTTGTCATAGTGTGGACTTCACCCCAGGGATCTTGTAGCCAATGGTCCATCACGTGGCACGCAACGTGGCTCTGGTTATGTTGGGTCCGACACTATCCAGGGACCAGGGCTGTTAAATTTGGAAGGTCTTTTTGGACTCATTAGGCTAAGCAGCCATGGCCATCACAAATATGTCTTCAAGTCCTTGGGCCACTGTCGGGTTCTAGTTTGTGGTCATTTTCCGACCCTCTTCCTTGTTCACGTTTGTTTATAAATGAGTATATCTCTAGCCCGTAAGAGACAAGTTAGAATGTTACAAAAGGGAGCAAGGTCACATGTCTGTGTTTCTTATCTACTCTTCTTTTGACATTGACAAAGTTAGATTGGCAGTAGAAGCAGCCATAGTCAAGAGATTTTATGCTTAATTTTTCTTTCTTTTTTTTTTCAATTAGAAAGACAATTAGAAATATGTAATAATTTGTCGATCAAGTATTTTAAGTAATTTGATTATCATCATCGTCATCGCGCTTAGTTTGAAGTTTCGCAATAAAGCGAAATCTGAAGAGATCTGATAGTATGCAGCCTTATTCCTATATAATAGAGAGACTATTTTAGGTAGACTCACATACAAATATAACAAAAAAAACTCTCAAATTTCATACTTCAATTACTTAAATGTAAATTAAACTCAAAGTCAATTAGATTCAAAGCCAGATTTAAGAGTATTTTTAGTAATGATTAAAAAACTTAACTGATTCGGCTGATTTAACAGTTAAAATTTTGAACTGTTTAATTTTTTTAGTTTAGTTTGTTCAATTTACTTTAATAACCTTTGTTGTTAAAAATGGGTCAATTTGTTGATTAAGTGATTAATTTTCGTAAATTAATAAATTTTTATAAATTAACATAAATTAACTATTTTTATTTAATAATATTTTAAATTAAACTTCAAATTATTTGATAGATAAGAACAATCTTTTTTAATTATATTTCAAAATTTTTAATTTTATTCGATCTTTAGCTAGTTTTATAGGATTCTAATATCCATTAAACTTTTTAAAATTTAAATCTCTTGTTTTTTCTGTTTAACTTCTAATTTAATTTTTAAAATATTATTTTTTAGTTTCAAATTTATAAAAAAGTAGTTCATTCAATTTAAAATTGACGAGTAAAACTAAATTTGATCGAGTTTCATTAAATTTAAACTTAAAATTAATTATAAATAAGACCTAAAAAATTGTACCGTAAAATTAAAAATTAGAAATTTCCTTAATCACTTAATCACTTTTTTAAAATTTTATTTATTATAGTGGTGTAAGAATTTATCAGTTTTAGTTGCCTTGACATCAATGCTGTGAATACCATACCAAACTTGATACAGGATTAAGTTTTGGTATAATACTGTACCCGTATTTACATCTGGTACATAAATAATCCTATTTCATACAGTTCTTCTACCGGTACTATATGTACTGCCCGATACTAGCTAGTACTGAATGAAATTTCAATCTCTGCTTGAAATAGCAGTAATTGATAAAAATATGTATTTTGAAATTTGAAAAAAATATTGACAAGGGGCAGTGTAAAAATGGTTAATGTAAAAGCTTTTTATTTTTAAAATTTACCTTTTTTTCCAAGAAGATATTTATTGATTTTGGTAATTACAAAAATATAGTTTTAGACATTACATTTTATGGATCAATGATTTGTTACGACAACGTTTTGCATTAAAAAAAAAACAATTTGTTACTCCGGCGACAGCGTTTTTACCGAATCGCTTCAAATTCTAGCAAATTCAAACTAGAAGCATAACCCTCCCGCGCACGGCGCACCCACAAAGTCGGATCTTTCAATGTCAACTGACCCGATCATAGTCTCCGACGAAGAAGGATACGCTGACGACTATAACCGGACACCTCTTCCTTCTGTCTCTAAGAAACTCCGCTCCGATCCTGCAGCGATCCCCACTGTTTTCGTCATCGACGATGATCCTACTCCTCAAAAACATCCTCCGACCGCCGTGGCCGACTCCTCCCCCTCTTCTCTACCTTCCGTCGTCCCAGAAACCCCACTTTCTGACCTAGCCATCGTTAAATGCACATATGCTGCTTCTATTCCTGATGTTAGGGTTTCCATTCCAGACAAGCGGTTCTTTGGTTAGTTAATTTCTGCCGACTCTACTCTTAAGATATTCCTTTAATTTTTAATTGGAGAGTGTAAAATGCTAATATTCTACGATTGTCTGATGTGTCCTTTTTCTGTTTGGTTTTGTTTAAAGAGAGTGATCGATTGGTGTGTGTGGACTCTGAAAACGACGAGCGGGAAATTGACTGCGAGTATAAAGAGAATAGAGCAGCTTCTGGTGGTGGTAATGATGGTGCGCAGGAGATCCATAGGAGTTCTAGATTTAGTAGCTCTGTGGATTTGGTTGGTATGTTTGTTACTGAATCGCAAACTTCTGTTGATTGTTGTTTGATCCCAATTCAGGGGATTGTTTTTTGATGTCTGTGTGTTTTAGTAGGGAGTGCTAATCTAGCGCAAATATTTTCCGAGGAAGGTTCTGCGGCAGAACAAGCGTTTGTTCAAGATAGGATGAATCAGGTAACTCTTCCTGATTGATATCTCTTTCCATTTCTTATACAAGGATGAACTTTCTGAGTGAGCCTTAAACTGTTGTTATCTTCAAAACGCGAATAAGAAGCATCATGGAGACAATACCATGTGAAGTTTACATATAGCTCGTTTCAACCAAGTTTTAATCTTTTTTATTGCTTTATTGTGCGAAAATAAATCTGAATATGTAAGTTTCTTTAATGTGCAAAAAATAAAAGAGAGTGAGGGATGTAAAATTATAATGTTTTTCCTAAGAAAATAATTTGTTTGTAGGTACAAATAGAATATATTCTTTATTGAATTAGGGGCGTTAGCTGATATTCTGGCTAATGAACGCGAAGCTTATCCCTCTTTGGCTTGGCTAACATAGAATTTTGATGCTTGATTTTTCTTAACTTGGTGATTACATGAAAGTTGAAACTGTTTCTTTTAACTTTCCAATTTATTTTAGGGATGTCAATGGATTGGGCCAGGCTAGGAGTCCGTGGCCCGGTCTACCATATTTTTTAAAGAAAAAGTACTAAAATGACGTCATTTTTGAAGTAACAGTTGGCTTGTGGCCTGGTTAACCAGGGCCAAAATTGGGCCGGGCTCTTTCGGACATTCCTACCAATTTCCACCTTTCTAATGGTCTAAATTTACTAAAATCAGGTACATGATTATTCGGACAAAGAAAATTTTACCATGGACTACTTTTCTGACAAAGAAAAGCAGAAAAGAAGAGCTAAAGTTAATTATGTCAAGAAAAATAGTTCTGATGATGCTGTTGTAAAGAAGAGGATATCGAAAGAGGAAAAAATTCAGTTGATGGAAGAAAAGAAGCTGAAAAAAGAAGTGAGTATTATGTTAATATTATGAAGCCTTAGGTAGCATATACCTTTATGTTATCAGTTCAATTTTTTATTTTTTATTTTGCAGCAAGAGAAGTTGCAGAAAGCAGCTCTGAAGGCCCAGGCTGCTGAGTTGAAAAAAATGGAGAAAGAAAAGCAGAAGTGGGAGAAAGGGAAGTTTGCCTTGAAATCTATTGTAGCTGAGTTTGATGCTAAGGTAGTTGAACAGGGAGCAGTTGGAGGTAAGGTTTTTGGTGAATTCTCCTCTTTCCATTTTGAGTAGATTTGTGGACTTATCTATTTCTGATTAATTTGTTTATTTTAGCATAGGTCATTTGCTTACTAGATTTGCGGATAAAGGTCTTACGTACCGCGTGACATCGAATCCTATTAAAAAATCTATCTTATGGACCATGAATGTTCCCGATCATATCTCCCAGGTACTTTATAAAGTTTCTTACCAGTGTTTGTTCATAAGTTTTTAGAAAAGGCAATTCTTATTTAGTTTTTATTTTTGAGGTTGCAATGTCATTTTGTAAGTGAGAGTGCTGTTAGGCTGCTTGTCGACAGAACTCATGTCCCATTTTTGAATCTTCATATACGTTCTCCTCTTACTTTGTCGCAGCTTTCTTCTGAAGGAACTGAGATTCGATATGTTGTACTTGTTTATGAAGCTGAGGAATTCTGCAGTCTTGTTACCAGTGAAGCACTTCTAGATCATGTTGCAAAGGTGCAGAGTCATTATCCATCTTATACTGTTTGCTGCCTGACAAACAGGCTGATGGCATACATCAATAAAAGGTGATTCATCCCCGCCGTTTACACTTGGATTTTAACTATAGTGTTCTTCGAGTGGTTGAAATTATATACTGATTTCAGATTATGTTGCCTGTTTCAGCCCTCATTCATCTTCATCTAGGAATAAGAATGGCTTATAACATTTGGGTAGTGAAAATTGTTTCTTTAATCTGTTATTTTATTTTAAAATTTTGTCTATTCAAGTATGAATTGCCCCTAGAGAAACAATTCTTTTAGCATCTTATTTTCTATTATGGTTTTAAGATGAGCGTGCATATACAACGTTCTTCTTCTTCATCTTTTACATTTTTCTTTTCTTTTTTTTTTCTCTTCCTAGTGTTTCCTTTCTTATTCTAAATCCAATCGACGACCTCGATTCAGAAATAAAATCAGTTGGAACACTTAAAATTGAACAGGAACAAATTAAAATTGGTCTTTATATTGACGTAGTCACGTTTCCATTCAATGGTTGAACTCGGTCTTTTCAACTGCAGCTTATCTTTCTTCCCAGTGCAATAAATATATGTTCTTGAGTTGGGGGAGCTACTATCTTGAAAATTCCTCTTGACACCCTATGGAACAAATGAATTCTATTCTCCATGCGGACACGATCCCTATCGTCTACGAATATTCCTCTTATTTTTTATTTGTTTATGCAATAAGTATTTACATGCAATTTTAACGCAAAAAAAGCTGTCTTCTCTTCATAGTTTTCTCTGCTACAATTCTTCTTGTGTATATATCTGTTTATGCAGCATGAATTGAAATGTTGATATTGCAACTAGGGAAAAAGAACAATACAAGAATCCAGAAGATGAGAATGGTTGGAGACGTCCACATGTTGAAGAGGTAAAATTGCTAACTGAAACTGCTTACAAGTTTTTAAAAGTTTAATCATGAGATTTCTTAGGGTTTGACATGATTTTCAATTGTCGACAACTCCTCGCTTCAGGTGCTGGCAAAATTAACTACTCATTTCGTTGGGGTACATTATAGGCAGTGCAGAGATGAAGCAGAACTTGCAGAACATGTCGTTGGTTTGACGTGCAGCCTGGCATCTTGCCAATTTAGGTATCACCTTTCATTGGTCTATCGGCATCCAAAAACATTTTCTTTATATGCTGCTTAAGTGCCTCTCTTTTCCTAGGTTTCTCTCTTGAATATTTTCTAATGTTAAGATGGTGACGTTTCTGAAACATTTAATTTTCTTGGAATTTTAATGCAGAAAGAAGTTAACTCGTCTATCTGTGAATGCCAATGGTTCATTAATCCCTAAGGATTGCGTTGATAAGAATTTGATAAAAAGGAGTCCATGGTGAGTGGTGCATTCTTAATGACGATCAAACTTTTTAAGATACAATCTGGCAAGCACTTCTTATCCATCACGTTCATTTTTGATATGCTTATATCCCTATTTGAATATTCCAGTTTCTTGGATGTAAATAATTAGTTTACGCTAGACATAATTTCATTGATGTTCGTTATATGTTTCAACTTAATTACTTACACTAAAAAGATTATGTATCTGAAGAAATGTTGGAAGTTTTTGGACAAAAGTAGCCTCTTGAAAGGCTGTAAAACATGTCATCATACCCAATAACTTTAACCTTTGTGATGGGCAATGGTCAAAGTACTGTGAGATTATTGACACCTGTTGCTGGATATTAACACAACAGGCTTCAAGATAAAATATAAACATAAGGAAATAGAAGAAACAAAGGGAGAAAATGGAACAGGGAAATAGTTTTAATTTGTATTTCTATTCTTCACAAACTTTGTCCAGGAATAATAAGCTATTGTGTAATAACCTAATGCCACGTGGATCTTTTATTATCACAAAAGGCCTTGTTTGTGACTTTCATTTCTGCCAGGTTGAAAGCTTTGGTGGCTATTCCAAAAGTACAGCCACGATTTGCAATTGCCATATGGAAAAAGTATCCTACAATGAAGTCCCTGTTGAAAGTTTATATGGACCCTAAAAAATCAGTAAGTATAGGCAAGCCTTTTGTTTTATTTCACTCGTTGTTCTGGAATATCCCTTACTCGTATCATTGTCAAAATGACCTCCCTTGGTTGGCCATTCTGTTCTGTTGCGTCTGAAGTAATTTGCAACACAACATTTATTATTCTTGCCAGAAGTGTGAGAAAGATGTGTAAATCACTATTATTTACATAAATGATGAATTTGTTGGATTGTATGGTGGAAATATGAATTGAAATAGTGTTCCAACCTTTTCGAAGTAGTGCTTCTGGCATCATTGTCTTTCATATGATGCAAAACTAGAAATAGCTGCAAATAAGCTATCA
>JANTNU010000233.1:33854206-33869457 GCA_024752395.1 Erythroxylum havanense
ATTTTAATTAATTAATTATATTTTAATTAATTAATTATATTTTAATTAACTAATTAGATTTTAATTATACTTTAATTAATTATATTATATTATAATTAATTAATTAGATTTTATATTGATTAGTTATTTTAATTAATTAATTAATTATATTTTGTAATTATTTTAATTAATTAGCTTTTATCTTAATTAATTAAAGTTATTAATTAATTATATTTTTAATTAATTACATTTTAATTATATTTAATTAAAAATATTTAATTAAAAATTAAAAAAACCAAAAAATTTAAACAATGATTCCCATTCCTCTGGATTACCAGAGGAATGGGATATTACCCAAAAACAGGGTATAGTTATGATACCTGTATAATGAAAGGACTCCACCAAACGTTAGTTTTCAAAGTATACCCATAACTTTTATCCCATACCCCCCAAACAAGCATGCCCTTAGTGGGTTGACCAATGTGCCTGTTGTTGGTTGCCGGCCAGTCCGACCCGATGTTCCAAAGTGCATTCTTAAGTCCAGCCCGAATTTTTAAAGTGGGTCTCAAACCTAATCCGGGTTTGAGGAGACAAAATTGCTTTAGAGTGAAGATTGAACTATTCAAGTTAAGTTTCACCTTACTAAAATTTAAATGTTCATTTCAGATTGATCAGACTCAAGCTCTCTGATATTCGAGTTTAAGTATGATCAAACTTAAGTTGGAATTCGTGCCTGATATTAATTAAACTTAATTTAATTCATTGATTAAATTTACTTATTATAAATTGATTAAGCCTAAAAAAAGTTCATTAAACTTGATTTGAATCCGATCAAATTTAAATACTTAAATTCAAACTTGAATTTGATCAAATTAAATTTAATCTATTAACTTTAAGTCGAATTTGATCAAAATTAATATAATCTTAAATTAACAAATTAAGTCTTAATTAGTCGAATTTTGAAAAAAAAAATCAAATATTAATTAATCAAATTTTGGATTGTCCCGTTCCAATTTAGTTGAATTTGAGTTTTGAGAAAATTTGTCAATCCCAACCCGATCTTTTGTCATCTCCACTCAAATTTTTTGATAAAATTCTACATTTGGATATAAAATGTAATATATATTAGAAAGATGAAAGTCATCATTTTCCTTTTTTATTCATAACTCAAAAAGTTTGCTTATACTTAAGAAAGTGATGCGTAACGTGACAATGTTGAGAGCCGACTAGCTATGGGAACATGATTGCTTAGAAACAACAAAGAAAAGAAAAAGCATTCCATGTGAAAATGTATCTTTTTGTTACATACACTATATTGATTATATTATATGCCTAATCGGGAATATAATATAATCAAGTTGCTGAGCTTTTTCAAAAAATAGAATTTCACGTCAATATGCTTACTTCTTCCATGTAGTACAGGATTTTTAGACAATCTAACTGCAAAGTTGTTGTCACATAGTATCAGAATAGCTATTGTTTGTTTAAAGTGCAACTCTTCAAAAATTCTTCTTAGCCAAATAACTTGACAAGCACAAGTAGTAGCACCCACGAACTCAACTTCTGTGCTTGATAGAGTGACAATTGGTTGCTTTTTAGATGCTCAAGAAATAGCACCTATTTCAAACATAAACACATATCCTGAAGTACTCCTCTTATCATCATGGTCTCCTGTATGGTCACTGTTAGTGAAGCCAAGCAAATATGTCTTCTCACCTTTCTTATAAAATATCCTATGGTCTCTTGTACTTTGCAAGTAGCGCAAAATTCTTTTGGCTGCCAATAGATGCATTTCAATAGGATTTTCCATTTATCTGTTAATTGTACTAATATAATACATTATGTTCGATCTTGTTGCAGTAAGATACATCAAATTGTCAATAATTTGTTTGAAGAATGCGCTGTTGACCTTCTTCCCTTCAAGATCTTTGTGTAGCTTCAAACCAAACTCAACCGGTCTGCTAGAAGGATTGCAATCCTTCATGTGAAATCTATCTAGAATTTTTACAACATACTTCTTTTGACAGATAAAGATCTCGTTACTTTTTTGCATCACTTCTATGCTAAGAAAGTAATGCACCATATCAAGGTCAGTCATTTCAAATTCAGTCATCATAGACTTCTTGAAATCTTCAAATATAGCACTGTAGTTCCCAATAAACATAAGATCATCGACCTATAAGCAAACGCATATCATTTTCCCTTTATCTCAGATCTTAACAACTAGTGAATGCTCATAAGGATATTTAAAGAACCTAACTTTAAGAAAGTAAACTTCAATGCGACTATACCAAGCCATGGAGCTTGTTTTAGTCCATAAAGAGCCTTCTTCAATCTGTAAACTTTATGCTCATTGCCTGTTTTCATATATCCAAGAGGTTGTTCAATAAATACCTATTCCTTCAAATGTCTTTGATTTGACATCTAGTTGAAAAATAGGTTAGAAGTTTTGTGCCGTTAAGATGACCACCAATTTGATTGTGTCATGCCTTGCAATTAGTGAAAAAATTTCAATATAATCGACCCCATATTGCTGATTGTATCCTTTGGCCACTAGGCGTGCCTTATTTTTTTCAACTTCATTTTTATTCAACATTGTTTTGAAGACCCACTTCACTCCAATGGTTTGATGCCCATTTGGAAGATCACATAGTTCCCATGTATCATTTCTTTCTATGGAATCAATGTCTTCATCAATTGTCTTTCACCATTTTTCCTCTTTAACGACACTTTCAAATGTTGTAGGATCACAATCTACAAATAGAGCAAAAGGAGTGATTGGATCATTAAATCCAGTTACCTTATAATCATTCATCCTTCTAAGTCGTCTTCTAACACGTCGAGAAGATAGAGATTGATTTTCTTCTTCATCTTTTATGATGCCGGATGAAATTGTAGTAGTTGTATTAATTGCTACAGCAGCACTTTCAGGTACGCAAGTTTCAGACATCTACTCTTGTTCATCATAGTTGTTACAAAGGACCTGTATAGGTTGCTGCCTATTATAGTCCCACGTTCTCTTCTTCATAAAAAACGACATACTTGTTGATCACAATCTTCTTTGTTAATGGGTTATATAACTTGTATGCTTTAGATACATCACTTACACCAAGGAAGACACACTTCTCAACTTTGTCATCGAGTTTCTGCCTCTTCTAATCCAGGACATGGGCATATGTGACACATCCAAAAACCTTGAAGTAATCGTCAATTGGTTTTCTCCCACTCCAAACCTCCTGCAATGTCATGTTTTGAACATAAAAAGTAGGACTTCTGTTCAGTAGGTGGATGCTCCACTTTGCTACTTCAAAATAGAAAGTTTTTGGAACTCTTCCTTCTGCCGTTAAGCTTCTCAACATGTTGAGGATAGTTCTATTTTTCTTCTCCGATGCACCATTTTGTTGTGGTATATATGTCGCTGTAAGCTCTTTTTCTGATGCCATTATCTGCAAAAAAAATCTTTGAATTCCTTTTAACAATACTCACCACCTTGATCTATATAAAAGGTATGAATGACCCTATCAACTTCATTCTCTACGAGGGCTTTAAAGTTCTTAAATACTAAAAAAACTTATGATTTCTCCTGTTGAAAATAAACCAAAGTTTTTCTTGAATAATCACCAATAGAGGTAATTAAGTAACATTTACCTCTATTTGATGATGGATTTATTGGCCCGCAAATGTCTGAATGCACTAGCTGTAAAAGATCTTTAGCTCTCCAAGACTTCCCTTTTGGAAATGGTGACTGGTGTTGTTTGCTAATGACACACTTTTCACATACTTTGGAGGGAACCATAATTTGAGGAAGACTAATCACCATACCATTATGTTGGAGAGTCTTCAACTCGTTAAAACTCAGGATGTCATAACGAAAAATGCCATAACCAAGAGGGTTCTTTCATCTTAGCCATTAAACAGGACTGAATACTTTCAATCTTCAAAGGGAACAACCTGTTTGAACTCATTTGAACAACTACAATAGCACCTCTCATAGAATCATAAATTTCATAAGCAACATTCTTAATAGCAATAACATAACCCTTCTCTTGCAGTTGACCAGCACTTAATAAATTACTTTTTAGGTTAGAAACATATAGTACATTAGAAATTGTCTCCACAAAATCATTCTTGGTTCGTATCTTATTATTGTTAAGTGATCGTTTTACCACAATTGTTTAAGTTGTTGTGTGAGGCCAACTTAATTGATTTTATATATTCACTAACAAATCTTTCAAGTGAAAGTCCTTTGGGCTTGAAATTTGCACAGGCTCACTCTACCTTGTGCTGAATAATAGGTGGGTAGTAGGATTTAAACTTACAACTACTTGGTTATAAAGGCTCTAATATCATGTTAAGTGACCGTTTCACCACAATAGCTTAAGCTATTGTATGAGACCAACTTAATTGGTTTTTATATATTCACTAACAAATATCACCTTTACCAGTCACTTCAATTTTAGAAGAATCACAGAAAGACATAGTAGAACAAAATTCTTCATTCAGATGTGAAAAAAGGACTTTCTTCCACTCATATAGTTGCTACAACCCGTGTCCACATACCATATTTCTGACTCATATGCTTTATCTCTTTTCATAACCATAAGTAAGGTGTTTGTTTCCTCTTTTTCAACAAACTTTGAACATTCTGTCTTGTCAGTAGGTAGCCTTGTACGACATTCAGAACAAAAATGACCAAAATTATGGCATCTGGAGCATTCTACCTTGGATTTGTAAAAGCTGCATCCTCTACCTTGGCTTTGATCACCCTGGAATTCTTGTTATCGTCTCTGTTTCGACGTTCTCCCTTTCCTCGACCTCAACCTCTGCCCCTACCTCGTCCCCTTGAGTTGTTGGAATTTGTATAAGCTTTTAGGGCTTGCTCCTCAACTGTTGAACTTTTGTTCATGTACAAGAAGAGAACTTTGCAGCTCGTCAAAAGAAAGTGAGTATATATATTTGAACTCCTCAATTGCATAGACAACATACTCAAAGTTTAGAGTCAAGCAGCACAAAATCTTCTCTACAATGGCGACATCTTGCATCTTCTCGCTGTGGCAACACAACTTGTTGCAAATTTCCACGATTCTGGCACAGTAGTTGTTAATAAACTCACCGTTGTTCATCACTAGAGTCTCAAGATCCTTCCGTAAGGCTTGAAGTTGAGCACACTTTACTCTAGTAAAAGCCTTAGTACTTTTTCTTCAAAGAATTCCATATATCCCTGGAGATTTCTTTGCAAAGAATAGTCTCTGAGATTGGGTGATCAATGGCTTGGAATATGTAATTTTTGGCCTTCAGATCCTTAAGCCTCCTGGCTTTAAGAGTTGTTTTATGAGTATCGGTCAAGATAGAGTCTTCTCTTGGTTCTCCAACTCCATCTTCAACGATGGACCAATACTCCTCAGATTATAGAAAATTTTTCATCAGCATGCTCCAATGGTCATAGTGGTCATTAAAGCATGGAATCGCTGCTTGAACAAAAACTTCGGATGTCATTAGTTTTCTGCTACAAACGAAAAAGATTGCTCATACCACTGATAACCAAATACGTGAAAAAGAAGAGGAAAGAGTGGATATTTTATTACTTTTTCAGTATCCTAAGATATACAAAGCAATGCTCTTTAGATGGAGCTTTTACCAAACGGTCAAAAGCATGAAAGTAGAAAACAAACAAATTAGAATTGTAACCAAAATGATTCACTCCTAAAAACTTGCTAGCACTTCTGATAACAAATGAAATAGACTAACAAAAAATAAACAACTAACCAAAACTGACTTGCTATTGACCTTGTAAGAAAAAATGCCTAGTCTAGCCTGATCAGTCCAATGTCGATTGGATTTAATTTGAGTTGATTGGACTTTGAATTAAACTTGAGTTACTTTCTTTCAATTTTAGACTTTTGGCTGAGTCCAAGTTCAAATTGTCCAACTCAAAGCTTGACATTTGTATATAAAATAATGTTGTTTTGATTTTTAAAATTTAAAAATAAATTTAATCGAATTCAATTAAGCTTGAGACTATCCACATTCGATTAGGCTCAAACTCAAAGCCTGGATCCTCGAATTGAAGCTAGACTCAAAAATAAAATTTTAGACTAAGCTCAGGTTTGAACAGCCTCGACCTCTCCTGACCTGACTCATTGCTATGCCCAATTAAGAAAGTTGAGTTATTTTTTTGAAAATTTCAAGTAATTCTCTACAATACATATTGCCTTCCTAGATTTATGTTTAGCGAATTCTTTTCAAAACATTAACAATTCTTTTTCCAAATATACACTTCATAAATATACAAATTACTACAAAATTCACATACATTAATTACATACTATTTTTAGTTAAAGATAAAAAAAGTCATACAAAGTAGTTGAATTCATTTTTATTATGTTCCAAATAATGTAATTGAATTCAATTTTAATATTTATAGATTTATTCTAACTAGTGTAAATTGAATTTAATTCAATCCCACAAATGTAATTGAGTCTGATTCGTCTATGATTTTAATTTGAAAGTTTCCAAACGACCTAGTCTTTTAAAAAAACCCATATAAAATTCTTAGATATTTTTCTACAAAAATGGGGAAGTTTCTGTTGTCCTAGCATAATGGGTTGTCAAAGCCAAAGGTCATATGTGGCTCCTATGGGCAATGGTCTTCTTGCTGGGAGGTCAACTTCGTGTAAAAGTCAACAATGAACAGACCCAAGAGGTCGGGGTGTCATGTTACTTTCGAGGAAGGCAGCACAACTAATTAATCTCATGATGTAATAAATAATAATATCATAGGAAAAAAAGTATATAAAATAAAAATCAATTTAAAAATGAAGGTCCAAAATAAATAAATAGTACAAATAAAATTAATTAATTAAAAACTGATTAGTATCATAGAATATTAATTAATAATATCTGTATAAAGTGACTTTTAATATACTAAAAAAATCATATACTAGCTTTTTATCTTGTAAATAAAATATTTAAATAATTTTATTTAAAAAGAAAATCAACTAAAATTGAAAATTATTATTATTATTATTATTATTATTATTATTATTATTATTATCTTTAAGATAGACGTTTCTAAGACCAATTCCTTATTAAAATCGAGAGCCCTTCGAAGAGGCATTGAATTGTGTTTTTGTTGTTCTGTTTGTTTGGCGGCAGTTTTTTTGGTTTCCGGGAAATAAAATTGAGCTCAAGCGACAGAAGAAAGACTACGTGAAGGCCGTTTCAGGTACCGTCGAGGTTCGCTAGTGCGTGTGATTTCAGGCTCTTGATCTATGATGAACGTGATCTGCAGTAGGTTTTTTTGTGTGTGTGTGTTTTAAGCGTGGAATTGTGCTGGATCTGCTTGGAAAGTTGTGAACTTTGGTTTGAGTTTTGGAGATCTAATAATGTTTGACTCTTTTTACTCGTTGGTTGGTGTCAATGATCGTGTGTTTTTGGCTTTTGAGAGATAGTGTCAGTACTGGAGCTCTTCTTCGTGTTATACTTGATGGTTTTAGATTTCTTTTGATTTACTCTTAGCATGATTTCTGGTTTATGCTGTTTTTTGAATATAGATACCATTTTGATTGTGTTGGATTCTTACTTTCACAAAAACAAAAACAAAACAAAAAAACAAAAAAGACTTGCTTTGATGCTGGTCAATTGTTTGTTTAAACAGGTAAGAATTGATCTTTGATTTGAGCTGTGCCTTTTATTTCAGGTTAGCTGTGATTATAAAGACAACATTTCTTTTGACATTTAGCCGTACTTTCTGTGCTCATGATTAGCAACCTTTGAAGATTCTGGTGATAACTGTGACGTAGTAGAAGAAAATGTCTAAGGCAAACGTGGAAGATAGGAAGGCAGCACTTGATGCAGCATCATGGTTGTTCAATGTTGTCACATCTGTTGGAATAATCCTTGTTAACAAAGCCTTGATGGCTAACTACGGTTTCAGTTTTGGTAAGTTCCCTGTCACAGTCTGTCAAAGTACTTGAATCCATATCTGCGTTTGAGTATTAGATATGTTGATTTCTCTGTGTGACTGATTGAGTAAAGGGAAATAACAAAGGATTGACTTTCATCGTAGCATATGAGATTTTGCACTTTGTCAGGATTTTCTGTTCTTCCCTTCTTAGGATTTTATTGAGTTCCAATCGATATCAATATGCTAATAATGGTAAAAGTTATGAGTTCTGGTCATAGTGTATAAAAACAAAAGCAGAGGGGTGCTCGGTCGCACCTTGTTAATAAAAGTATACGGTGGCTAACTAATATAGCACTTGGTGATCATATTTTGACTTCTTGGTTTAAATTCTTAACTTTGTTAAGCCTTCCACTTCCTTTTGTGCCTTGAAAGTGTCTCTACTTCATGAAAGGGTTAAGGTTGAAAAGTAGCAAAGACATAGAGTTGCCTGTAATTAACTTTGAAAAGTGGCAAATGAACATTCTAAGATCATTCAGTTAGGTTCTTGTCATCCTAGTCTTCTCTATCATGATTTTCATGTGCACCAGTTCCTCAATCAGGTTAGGTTCTTTAACTTGCCATTTACAGCTCTGCTAGCACCTAGCAACCTTTCCCAATCTGATTGCCTCTAACATTAATTACATTTTTCTGGATTGCGGACCTGCGGAGATACTTGTAGAATTGGCATATGAGTTAAATATGTCTTTTAATTACACGTGAAACTTAAAAGCTTTGCCTTCTGCCTTTTCCTCCTAAAGGCAATTGAAATCCAATTTTCTGGTTTATCTTTTTCTTGAGACGGACCTGTAGGTAAAATAAAAACAGGAAATAGAAGTTAGTTGTGGGAGTCAGTCTGTTGTGGCAGAGTAATGCACTGTTTTGCACAGGGTGGACGTTCTTTTTAAAGCCTAATTTGAAATTGAGTTTTTTGTCGAAGGTTGAACAATTTTATCCTGCATCTACCCTGATTCTGTGTTCAAACTGATGGTTCATGCAGCTACAACTTTAACTGGTCTACATTTTGCCACAACCACCTTGTTAACTTTGGTTCTTCGGTGGCTGGGTTATATTCAGTCTTCTCATCTACCCATCCTTGATCTTCTGAAGTTTGTTCTGTTTGCAAACTTCTCCATTGTTGGAATGAATGTGAGTTTGATGTGGAATTCAGTTGGATTTTATCAGGTCAGTTTTATACTCTAAGCTCTAGCTCTTTCTTTGCTGTGTGGAGAACATTCTGGAAGGCACTTTTTTTCTGATGTCTTTTAGATTTTCTTTTCAGATTGCAAAGCTAAGTATGATTCCAGTATCATGTTTTCTCGAAGTGGTCTTGGACAATGTGCGATATTCGAGGGACACAAAGCTTAGCATAGTAGTGGTTCTCCTTGGTGTTGCAGTGTGTACTGTTACAGATGTGAGTGTGAATTTAAAAGGATTTCTGGCAGCGCTAGTGGCAGTTTGGAGCACTTCTATTCAGCAGTATGTAAGTGATTCCATATTGCAGCTGTAGTCTTGCAAAGAAATGACACCCATCAAAGATTTGGTGATGGCTTTTGCTATTGTGGTAAAAAAAAAGATTTAGTTCAGGTTCTGAATTGCAATTAAATTTAATCTTGAAGTGTAAAGTTCACTCGATAACTCAATAGCTAATCATTAATATGGACATTTGATTCAACTCTACCATCTTCTTGTCTTGTGATTCTACTTGGTTTTTTGTTTACACTGTTGCATTGAGCTGCTCTTTGACTCTTTTACCTAATCTTTTATGTTACCATACATTTTATGACATTGAGGGATATATTTATCACTGCAGTATGTACACTATCTCCAACGAAAGTATTCTCTTGGGTCTTTCAATTTGCTGGGACACACTGCTCCAGCACAGGCTGCATCCTTGTTGGTTGCAGGCCCCTTTTTGGATTATTGGTTGACAGATAAGCGAATCGATGCATACCCCCTTGGTTTTACGTCTACTGTAAGTTCCTACTTAATACAAAATTTAGTTTTCATTCTTTTAACATGAATGTACATAAAATGGAGAATCTAGGCAGCTTAACTGCTCGTCTTTATTTTACATGTTTTTGTTGTCTCAAATCATATCTGGTTATCAAGATTCTTTGCACCGTATACATGATGGTTGTCTTCTTTTTTTCTTTTAATTTTTCATTGACAATTTATTGGTCACCATTAGTGGCAAGTAGTTCTGTACTGTGGTTTAGTCAAATCATACAAGTTCTTTGTACGTTCTTCCTTAAAAGTTAAGACGCCAAGTGCTTGATGTGGTCTTCATTTTGTGTTGCAACAGCCAATCGATGGCTTGAAAATGTTTACTAGTTCTTAAGAGTGGGCATATTATGTAACATCTTACACTGCGTGCTTTTAGAAATAATTCCATGTTACGAACTGAATTGAGCTACCATTTGTTTTCTGCAGTTGTTCATAATCCTATCATGCAGTATAGCTGTTGGAACAAACCTCAGCCAATTTATCTGTATAGGCAGATTCACTGCTGTGACATTCCAAGTACTTGGTCACATGAAGACAATTCTGGTGCTCATCCTAGGATTTGTTTTCTTTGGGAAAGAAGGTCTCAATGTTCAAGTTGTTGTTGGTATGATCATTGCTGTAGCAGGAATGGTGTGGTATAGTAATGCATCATCGAAGCCCGGAGGGAAAGAGCGTCGTAGCCTTTCAATGAACAGCAGACAATCACAAAAGCATGATGCGTTATCAGAATCCAGTGAAGGGGATGAAAAGGTGTAGAGTTCAGTATCTTAGATCAGCTGATTTACAAGTAACTTTGGAGCTGGGACGTCATAATCCTTGATTACCATTATTTTTTACCCAACAGATTTTTTATTTGTTTTCTCAATATGTGGTTAATTTATTCAGGTATAAGGATGCTAGAGTGGGATGCAATGTCCCCATACAAAAAACATTTTTCAAAAAACACATTATATAGTAATTCATTTTCCTATTTGATATCCAATTCCTTTGTTCCTTTACATATTTTTAAAGTCCTCTGTATTCCTCTCTCCTTGTAAGGTATCAAGTACTATAGGTTCATGTGATTTCTTGACTAGACCTTGAGATGGAAGCCATTTGGTGGATTGATCTTGCCCTCCTGCATGTAAGACAACCGAAACTGAAGGGTAATGGGTGCGAGTTTTACCGATATTGAAAAAGAACAGCAATGTATTTTGACCTTACTGGTAAGTTTCAATTGCTCTTCTTCAGAATTTCACAGCCTGGTAAATGGTGATATCAGGTTTTGGTACTGTAGAGAAGAACCCTGAGTAAATGACTCTACATAGGTCTATTTTTCTACGACCACTCTGACCGCCGGAATGGTTTGGAAGATAATGCCTATGTGGTTATTAAATTTTATCTTTTCTTATTATTCTTTATGCCTTCTTCTTGTCCCATCATTGTCATGCGAGATAGACACGTCTGTGGTCCCAAATAGTGCAAGAAACAGTGGAGCAAGAACAAGAGCTGGCAATTAGCCTTATACCAGGACATGGGAGGCGTTGCATTCACAGAAAGCTCTACAATGGTGAGTTAAGAAACATCATTGATGGGTGTTGTATACCTTCTGCACACGTGCATGTGCTCCCCAGAAAAGGTTGATAGGTCCACCTTTTTTCTCTTGGCTTTGTTTGGATTCCTGGAAAATTCTATCTCCATCTTATACTGAAATTTGTCTGCACACAACCATTCCCTAGGTGGTCAGGGTGAGTGATTCGTTAGGTTATGATTTGGAAGCAAAATTCAGGGAGTGGCCATCATTTTACTCAAGAGATTGCCAGAGTAGTGAAAGATGAGTTCATGGATTGGTGAACTCTTCCTGATGCTTCAAACTATACCCATATTCTTAAATTTTCCAAGTAATCTTCATAAATTAAGTTTTGTTTCTTCTTAAACTTTTGACAAAATTACTTAAAAAACAAGTTTTTCTTGTCATTCACTAATTTTTATTTTTAATTTTTTTGAAGTTCGAGTTAGGTTCAAATTAAATCGACACAGCCTTTTGAATCTAAAAGTTTGATTTTTTTTAATTTTAAGGTTTAGTTTAAGTCATTAAATTTAAACTTTGCATATTAAATTGATTTAAATTTAAATTAGAACGCTAACTCTATTTTACAATGAAGTGTATACTTAATTTTTTATATTTTCTTTGAAATGAAATTTGTAATTGTTATTTTTATAAATCCTTAAATACATATAATAATTTATAGAATATATAATTTAAATAAGGTATTTAATAGATTAATAAGTCAATTCTAATTAATAAACTTGTAAATCAAGAGCTGGATCTATTAGTTTCCTCTCATCTTTGTTTGTCATTGTACTTTCCACTTGATAAAGCACAAAAGACCAGTAAGAGTGTGAGAGTGAGACCCACCCGCCTATTATACATTCATTTCTTGTTTCCTTCTCCAATAAGGTTTAAGTTTGAGAATTTAAAAATTTTATAAAATATTGTTAATACAAATATGAATAAAACATCTTATCAAATTTTAAATTGGATTCTAATAAATTATTTAATAATTTAATAATATTTATTGTTTTATGGATGTTTGCAGCTTTAACTTTATCTCCACAGTCCACTCCTATCTATCATCCTTCAATTCACCAAGCACAGGACTGATCCATATAATTGAACATATAATTGCAGTAGGACCAAGGGGGGGACATGAACTGATGACTCTCTTTGGTGTCAACTGTAAGTTAAATATAAATGATATGGCAACCCAATAGCACAAATTAAGAGGAAGATAGAATGAAGAGATCAGTAATTTGAATTTAAGTTTTTTTTTTTTTTAAGATTCAAACTTTAAGGTGATCAAAATTTCAGAGTTAATTGAGAGTAAAACCTGACTCATTGTAACACTCAACTTTTCCAATGTAAGAAAAGGAGTGATTCTTAGTACTTGATTAAAAAGATACACAAGAGTGTTTTAGAAAAGGTTAGTAATGTATGTAAACTAAAAGGTTGCTTATGATTACAATTAAATTATGAGAATAGTTGACTACAGACAAGGACAAACTTTTGCAGATATGGAGAAGAAGAAGTACTTAACACTTTAGCTTAGAGGGACAAAGAGATAATCTTGCAGGTTAGGCAAGGACTGTCTCAGAGACACAAAACAAAGTTGAACTGGAGAGTTGTGTTGAGCAGAGAGTGACCCCTGGCATGATACTGAACTTACCTTCCCTTCTTGGTCTTTTTTTGGAGGGTATCTCCGAGTCTCACCATTTTCTCTCCCTAAAACCAGAGAGCTTAGAGCTTCATATCTAATGGCAGTTCTCAGACCTTAAACTAAAGGTTACACCTTTTGTGTTTCTTTCATAAACCCAAGAAGGAAAAGAGCTAATTATGAATTCCCACTTCTCTTTTTTGCTTCTTTATCTGACCATTCTCTCTCTACAAGCTTCACCATTGGCGCCACATTTTACCTCCATCGACAAAGAAACTCAAAATCTTATCAACTTCAAAGCCACTATATTTAATTCATCTCTTCTTCAAAACTGGCTGCCGAGCCAAAACCCGTGTACTTTTATTGGAGTTAAATGCCAGGAAACAAACAGGGTGTCTTCTATAGACCTCAATTTCGTTCCTTTAAGCACTGATTTTTAATAGTAAAGAAGATTTACAGCATAGTTGACTTGGTAAATATGGTTAGATTGTAAATATATCCTGTACGTTAGCTGCTTAATTCTAGGAGTAGATAGTGGAGATTCTTTCTATTCTTGAAATTCAAATGTAAACCGTTGTTATCTGTTTTGTGTTTAAATACACACAACCAATAGTAAATCAATACAGCTTTTACAATCTTTTATGGTATCAGAGCTAAACCTCTAAAGAGTTTTTTTTTTTCCTTCCCACATAACCTGTCCTCTTCCTACTCAATGGCTCGCCCAGCTACTGTCCTTAACTCTGATAATACAACCATCACCACCATTGTTCAATTTAATCCAGCCACGCAACTTCCGATCAAACTTGTTGGCTCCCAAAACTTTGCCACATGGAAAGCACAAATCTCCATGTTGATGAATGGCCATGATTTATTTGGTCATCTCGATGGCTCCTTCCCAGCCCCAACCAAAACTATTACCGAAAACAACACCACCTTACCCAACCCTGCGTATAATACATGGTTTAGACAGGATCAATTGATCCAAAATGCACTCATGGCTTCTGTTGATCCCACCCTTGCTTCCTCAGTTGCTAATGCTCCCTCTGCTCACTCTGCTTGGAGCACCTTACACACGGCTTTTGCCAATAAATCACAGACGCGAATCTTCAGTCTTCGTGATCAGTTATCTCGCCATCACAAAGAGTCGCAATCCGTGGCAACGTATCTTTGTGAAATCCGCTCACTGGCTGATGAATTAGCTACTGCTGGTGCACCTATATCGAATGATGAAATGATTGTCAAGATTCTCAGTGGTCTTGGCACTGAGTTCCGAGAAATCTCGGCTGCTATTCGGTCTAGGGACTCAACTATCACCTATGAAGAGCTATATGAGAAGCTTGTGGATCACGAGCTCTTCTTGAAGCACGAGGAAGCCCGCAAGCCCTCTGCTCAGCCCATTACAGCTGCCGTTGCTCAACAACAGCCCTCGAGAAACAATCGAAATGGCTATTCCAACAATCAGTATAGGCGCTATGGTAACAATCAAGCATCCAACAATCAGCAGTGGCGTAATCAACCAGCGAAGTCACGGAGAAATAATATGCAGCAGCCTTCCAACAATGATACTAACCTTCGATGTCAACTGTGTGACAGGTTTGGGCACTCAGCTCGTGTGTGTCGCAGTCAATCGCATGATCATATGCAAGCTCGGGCTTACTATGCCGGCTACTCTCAGCAGCAAGATCCTTGGATAATCGACACTGGAGCAACCCATCATATTGTCTCGGACGCTCAACATCTTACAACCATACAGGACTACAATGGCTCGGAAGACATCGCTATGGGAAATGGTGACACAATACCGATTTCCCACACTGGTAACATTAGTTTGAAAGCATCTAATTGCCAGTTTACCTTAAACAATGCCTTATGCTCTCCGTCCGTTACAAACAATCTTATTTCAGTTTCACAATTCTGTCGAGATAATAATAAGTCCATTGAATTTTTCCCTTTTTCCTATGTTGTGAAGGATCTGGTGACGGGGGCGCCGCTGGTTCGAGGAGAAAGTAGTGGACGACTCTATCAATGGCCACCGAACAATTCCAATGATTTACCAAGCTGTCATGTGGCTGTATCAAGTGACCTGTGGCATCGGAGGTTGGGTCATCCCAATCACCAAGTCTTAAATC
>JANTNU010000233.1:33925129-33935168 GCA_024752395.1 Erythroxylum havanense
AACTATATTCCAATTCCTTGCTACATTCAGATCCCAACGAATTCAAATGTAATTATTTTTGTCAGTATTCTCTTTCTTAGGATAGAAATAAGGAGTTACTTTCTACATTACTATCAAATTAATAAAAAATTTGTCAAAATTTTGTGCATGAAAATTGCAATTATATATTTTTTAGAATTGACTTTGGAAATATATTCCTATCCAAGATCCAGCACCTTAGTATAACTTGCATTGTCATTCCCTATGTCACGGCGTACAATGTTTAATCTGAGGCTTTTGTTACGTTCACTTCAGGAAAGTGGAGTTGGGATTGAGCACCATTTGCATCGTGGACGTGCATTGGCAGCTTTTAACCATATTCTTGGTGTTAGAGTTCAAAAGTTGAAACTGGAAGGAAAGTCTGGTGCTTCACATGGACAATCAAATGTTCAATCTGATGTGCAAACACTTCTTGCGCCTTTAACGCAGAATGAAGAGGCTCTTCTTTCGTCTGTAAGAGATAACTTGATTATAGGCAGCTTCATGATTTATAATCTAAATATTTCATTTTTACATCTATCCACGAAATCACGATGAGTGGTGATTACTGTCTGAATGTGGCATTAAAGATCTAGAAATGTTAACTTTTGGTAGTTTCTTCTCCAGGACTCAAACAACCTAGTAAATGCAGAATTTCTTATGAATACTTCACATACTTGTGTTCTAGGAACTTGTAGGCAAATAAGGTTGACCAAAGAAGCATGGCCCTTATGGGATTAAGCAGTAGGTTCTGTTGCAGCCTTTTCTGTTTCCTGGACATACCACTACTTTCACATAGATATAGGAGGTATACAATTCTTTTGTAATAGTCACCTTTGTAGTGACAACTTTGATTTTGAAACTTCCCCAGTTTGTTTTTTCCTGTCGTCATTTGAAAAATCGGGTGAATGAATTATATACATTATTTATCTGTCCCTTAGTTATTAGATGCTATTTTAGATTAGAGAAACTAAAAGGTAGAGTTGTGAATGTGGGGTAGCCATGTCAGATTTCTAGTCTCAAGTGTCCCCAACTGTTGACATTTATTCTCAAGTTCGACTAGGCTACACATTTATCAGAATAAGAAAGTGTTTGAATCTCATGTATGTCTTTTCATAAGAGAGATCTTATAAGTAAAATATTCTTCTATATCTATGTGGTAATGATTTTTGAATTATTGGGCTTCATATTATTCATAACTTTTAATCGCGAGCTTTGACCTTGTGTTGGCAAGTATCAACTATGGATTTGGATCTATAGATAACTTCTAAGGTACTGCAGGCTGGGGGCATGGATTCATTTATCTGCCTTTTTCATAACCATCTAGCTTTTAATGTATTTTATAATAGATTTAAGACTCAAATCTTCTCTTTCTCCTAAATTTCTTTTTTTGGTCACTCCTGTTCTAAAATTTCTCAATTCAGATTCTATTCCATATATACCAAATATAGTAAAGATGTTAATGATTGTGGCCTCTAGTAACATTAGATGAGGATTGCAATTAAATAATATCCAATGGTGCTTTGTATTTCATGTTAGGGGTTAATTGTACTAGAATGAACAATCTAGTAAACTAAAATAGTAATTCAACTTTTCAGGTCATTCCTCTTGCTGTTACTCATTTTGAAGATTCTGTATTGGTGGCTTCATGTGCTTTTCTCCTGGAGCTTTGTGGTTTATCTGCCAGCATGCTTCGTGTGGATGTAGCTGCCTTAAGAAGAATATCTTCTTTCTATAAGTTAAAAGAGAAAAATGATAAGTTCAGCCAATTTTCACCTAAGGGTTCTACATTCCATCTGATGTCCCACGAAGGTGACATGGTGGAATCTTTAGCTCAATCATTAGCAGATGAATATCTGCATGCAGATCGTCCAAATGATGCTAAGCTGAAGAGATCTGTGAATTCACTTACTAGCAAACAATCTTCACGTGCTTTAATGCTAATCCTACAGAATTTGGAAAAGGCTAGCCTTCCAGTGATGACGGAGGGAAACACTTGCGGATCCTGGCTGTTAACTGGTTGTGGTGATGGAACTGAATTAAGAGCCCAGCAGAAGGTTGCAAGCCAATATTGGAGTTTAGTCACAATTTATTGTCAAATGCATCAGCTTCCCCTAAGCACTAAATATCTTGCTTTGTTAGCAAGAGATAACGATTGGGTAAGTTTCTTGATCTATCCAGAAAGTTGTCATGTATAGAGAAGGGTTTCTGAGTTTCTGCTCTCTCTTGAATCAATGACTACATGCTCCTTGTTGCGCATTGCTCTTATATATAATCTGTGAAAAAAAAGATCAAGTTGATGCTTTTGAAACTTGAGATTCAAGCATTTCAGTAGATGAAGACATGCATCCGAACTAATAGTCTGATCAGTTGAGTTGATTTTGAGCAAATTCAAGAACTCCAGTTTTGTTTTTTCATTTACTTTTGAAGGTTGGATTTCTATCTGAGGCTCAGATTGGAGGATATCCTTTTGATTCTCTGGTGCAAATAGTAAGTGTGACGCAACCTATAATTATTTTTAGATAAACCAGAAAATTTGTTGAGTTTCACCGATGGGTGTCACTCTGATGTTATATTCAGGCAAGCAGAGAGTTCAGTGATCCTCGCCTTAGAGTTCACATACTGACTGTCTTGAAAAGCATGCACTCAAAAAAGAAAGCTGGTTCAACAACAAACTCAGATATGACAGAAAAAAGGAGTGAAACTTCCTCTGTGGATGCTAATATCATGATTTCAGCAGAGCTCTTCAAGATTTTAGCGGATTGTGAGAAGCTAAAAAATCCTGGGGAGGCCCTCCTAAAGAAAGCGAAGGAGATGTCATGGGCAATTTTGGCAGTGATTGCATCATGCTTTCCAGATGTGTCCGCATTGTCCTGTCTATCTGTTTGGTTGGAAATTACAGCAGCAAGGTGACCCAAACTCCTAAACAAAGTATTTGGTTATAAGTTGTGCTTTTCATGTTTCTAGGTGCTTCCAACTTATACTCTGGCTGCTTTATTTCCATTTGTCTGGCATTGTGATATGCAAGTTATCAACTTTTTTTTTATCAGTTCTGATGTGATTTATTGAACTTCCATATTCTCCATATCAATAATCAATCATAAGTAACTACTATATTTCCAGGGAAACTTCGTCCATCAAGGTGAATGACATTGCATCCCAGATTGCAGATAATGTCAGAGCAGCTGTCGAAGCCACCAATTCGCTTACAGCTGATAATAGGGGATTGACATTCCATTACAATCGTCAAAATTCAAAACGTAGGCGGCTTATGGAGCCCATTTCTGGGGAATCATTGGTTTCTACTGCTGACGTTTCAAGCTCCTTTTCTGGTGCCAAAGTTCCTGCAGCTCATGGTGTAGTTGGTGAAAGAGAAGGAATGCTAGACACTAGTGCACATGGTTTAAATATTGCTAGTGATCCTGGTGAAGGACCTGCTTCTCTCTCAAACATGGTGGCAGTGCTTTGTGAGCAAAAGTTGTTTCTACCTCTGTTAAGGGCCTTTGAAATGTTTCTTCCCTCTTGTTCATTGTTACCTTTCATCCGTGCACTTCAGGTCTGTGATAGTTCAAACCACCCACTTCATAAATTCATTTCTAGTTTTGTTTGGATGAGGAGCTTCGAGCTCTACATTTTCAAGTTTTGTAACTTTGAATTGGCTAGAAGCAGTCTATTGTGTCCCATAACTTCATTGTTAGCGTGTATCCTTTTGTCCATTTTGATGTGGCTGAAGCTCATCTATTATCTAAAGTGTTTAATTTAATGCATGGTAGATTTACGTAAAGCAAATTCACTGAAGACTCTTACATGCAAGTCAGGAAAATTCCCTCAGGCTATGTAGTCTGATAATTGTTCTTCCACCAACTGCTTAAAAGAGTATTATTTGCTTTTCTTGAAGGGAATATTAGAATCATCTAGCAAGTACTGAATATTAGTTTTAAGTTAAATGGTATTTAGAAGATAATATTATAGTTGTTGTCTTCAGGGCATCTCCTTCATCTAATCCATATTTTGCAAACACTGATCTTGTCATGTAATCAAAATGATAATTGTGGGGCTAAATAAGGATTGAAGTTCAGAATCAGATAATTTGATAATTATGATCTGTGTTAAGTATATGCTAAAGTGTCCATATTTGAATATCTATGCTAAAATATTTGAAGTTGGGCTTGTAATCAGGGCACTAGGAGGATATAAGTGAAACTGAAAGGAACAGCAGTGTTCCCAAAGTTGTATAATAGTTTTACTTTCTCCACTTCATAGTTTTTTGTGTTTCTTTGCTGTCATATTTGACTTTTACCTTCTAAACTTTTGGTTGACTTTGGAGCGTGTTTGTTTGTTACCATGTCAGGCATTCTCACAAATGCGACTTTCGGAAGCTTCAGCACACCTTGGTTCCTTTGCTAATGGGATAAAGCCTGAACCATCTGGTCTACAATCAAATGTAGAAAGAGAAGCGCAGACTAGAACATCATGGATATGCTCCACTGCTGTAAAAGCAGCTGACGCAATACTTTCAACTTGTCCATCTCCTTATGAAAAGAGATGCTTGCTACAACTTCTTGCTGCTACTGACTTTGGTGATGGAGGATCTGCAGCGGCACATTATCGAAGACTTTATTGGAAAATAAATTTGGCAGAGCCTTTACTTCACAAGGATGAAATTATAAATCTTGGAGATGAGTCTCTGGATGATGCTTCACTTTTAACAGCATTGGAAAAGAATGGGCACTGGGATAAAGCACGCAACTGGGCCAGACAATTGGAAGCTAGCGGTGGACCTTGGAAGTCTGCTTTTCACCATGTTACGGAAACTCAGGTCTGTATATGCCAAACCAATTCCTCTGGTACCCATAAATTTTACAAAAACATTCTTAATTATTCGCTCTGCCTTCATAGACACCCATCTGCTTTCAATTTGGCATTAGATTACCTGAATTCCATCTGAATTAAAGACGATCTCGAGGTGCTATGTATGCCTATCATTCCTTAGCTGCTTATTCATAATGGCTGGTGGAAATCTCCAAGATCTTGTGGCCGATGTGTGTGCATACGTTTGTACTGATATAGCGCAAAATTCTCATGATGTTTTTATATCAAAGCATTTTCAGAGATTGAGAATAATGACACTTGCTAAAGATGTCATAAGATTAAAAGCTGTAAAGTTTTTAAAGTGAGCTTCTGATTGTGGAAATGCCAGCATAAAGTAGCTTTTGCTGCTTCCCTCCTTGTACCTTATTCAATTTGTGTGATGAGTCAATAAACCAGCATAGGGACCTTATGTTTAGTAGTCCGCAAGTAGATCTGGGGACATAGACATAACATTTCCATTGAGGTGGTGGTTTTTTATAGCATTAGTTCTGTAAACAGTCAACCATGACCTACATCTTTCTTGCTCAAAATTCTTTTCAATTATAAAACCCTTCTATCACTGTTTTGATTGCCTGTGCAACTTGTTAACCTTTATTTTCTCAATGGTTATTTGGAGGACATTTTTGATTGTTTAGTCATACGTATAACTGACCGTTTTGTTGGATGGTTTATCCATTTATTCTACTCTTTATTCCTATGGTTGACTCTGCATACTGTCAGTCATCTCCTTTTACTGAAACTTCCTGAGTTTGGAACCTAGCTTACACTAATTTAACATGTTATGCTTGTGGCTTCTTTAACTCTATATATGGGCATTTACTTTTACATATCTATACAAACAAGTATACACCTCTTGTAATTTGAATTTAATCTTAGACGTCCTTGTGGTTGGATAATTATCAAAGTATATCTTTGTTCTGAGATTTTATCATGTAGTTTTTGTTTGGGGAGATTTTATTTTGTAGTTTTGCAAAAATATGAATATGATATAGTTGTTTTCAAAGTAAAATCTAGTAATTGATCCAGGTTCAGAACTGGTCAATATTTTAGTTTAATTGTGGACAGGACATTGGGAAAGGATATGCTTACTAATTACCATATAACAATAACATATAGAGCATTTCTTAGAGCAATATTAGAGCACTAATAGCCCTTCATATAAGGCAGCAGACAACACAAACATAGGAAGAAGAATAAGAGTGACAGTTGTGGAATCAAGAGAATAAATAGAAAGAAGCTGGTAAAACACTGAGAGAATATATTAATCAACATTTTGATAGTTTATTATTATGTCTAGTTGTTCATTTTGGAAAATGACCATTAGCTCGTGTTACAGTATAGTTACAAGTAGGTGGGCTGAAACAAGTTCACTTCCTCTTTCCTCCCACATAAACAAAGCTCTAGTTAGATGGTACTGCATCACATGGGGCATGAAGTCTGTGATCACTGAGATCTATCTGAAAATAAATGAAAAAAGAAAAAGTTGCCCTGCAGATGATAAATGATAATAGTTTTGTACCATTTTGCTATACAAATTGTTCCTTTAATCTTTGTTTGAAATGTTTCAGTTGGTGTTTTGTTCACCAGAGATTTTGTTGCAGATGCCCTTGAGTTCATTTCGTTGAGTTTTGTATGAATTTGCTCCTTTAGTGTACTTTATTTTAATGTTATCATCTACTAGAAAGAGATCTCTTGATGTTCACTTTATGCTATTGTTCTTATGTAACATTTAGGCTGAATCCATGGTAGCTGAATGGAAGGAGTTTCTGTGGGATGTTCCTGAAGAGAGAGTTGCTTTGTGGGGTCATTGTCAAACACTTTTTATCCGATATGGTTTCCCTCCTTTACAGGTTGGTTTGTTTAGTAGTAGTAATTTTTGTGTTCTTTATATGTTTTGTCAATATATTGATTCCTGCTTGAATTACTGTTGCCAGGCAGGAACATTTTTTCTTAAACATGCTGAAGCTGTGGAGAAAGATATTCCAGCAAAAGAGCTTCTGGAATTGCTATTTTTGTCTCTTAAGTGGTTAAGTGGCCTTATGACTGTAACCAGTCCGTAAGTGGTTTATCTCATGTTGTATTTTTGTGATGCTTGTGTTACTATTATACAAGATGAAGATGCATTATCAGAACGCTTCTGACCTTTGCGATGATTTCCAGGGTTTACCCAATGCATCTTCTGAGAGAAATTGAGACTAGAGTATGGTTATTAGCAGTTGAATCTGAAGCTCAGCTAAAAGGTGACGGGGAAGTAACTTCATCAAATTCCACCCAAAACCCTGGTAGTGGAAGTACATCCAGCATAATTGACAGTACTGCAAGTTTGATTTCTAAGATGGATAATCATATTATTGCAATGAGGAATAGAAATTTGGAGAAATATGATTCAAGGGAAAATAATTTTTCCCTTCATAAAAACCATTTGTTAGATTCTGGCTCTCCTACATCAGGTGGGAATGCAAAGACAAAAAGGAGGGCTAAAGGATATATGCCTTTAAGACGCGCATTGCTAGACCCAGTGGATAAAGGCAATGATCTAGAAGATTTTTCTACTCAATGTTTGAGAAATGAGTTGCAGTTACAAGATGAAAATGTAAGAATGGAGATGACTTTTTCCAAGTGGGAGGAAAAGATTGGACCTGCAGAGCTGGAAAGAGCTGTTCTTTCTTTACTGGAGTTTGGACAAACAACAGCTGCCAAGCAACTTCAACATAAACTTTCTCCAGAACATACCCCTCCTGAATTCAAACTTGTTGATGTTGCTCTAAAGCTTGCAGCTATGTCGACTCCTGTTCGTGAAGTGTCATTGTCAATGCTTGATGAGGAAGTACTTTCTGTTATGAAATCATATAATATATCCATTGACGAGCCTCTGATTAAGCCCTTGCAGGTAATTCATCCAACTCTTTTTCTTTCATTCTATAATCTTGTAGAATAATCTATATGCATCACTCTCTGTTTGCTTGGACTCAAGCACAAATCTTATATTCTATATATAATGTAAACTTATTTTCCTTGTTAACGATGTCTTCTAACTTTACCTTCTATTCTATTATGTTATCGTCACATCTTGAATATGCAAATTGAAGAGCTTGGAGAGTTTAACCAACTTGTTCGCTGAGGGTAGTGGATGTGGATTATGCAAACGAATCATAGCAGTTGTGAAAGCTGCAAATGTCTTAGGTCTCTCATTTTCTGAGGCTTTTAATAAGCAGCCAATTGAACTGCTTCAACTGCTATCTCTTAAAGCTCAAGAATCATTTGAAGAAGCATCCCTTCTAGTGCAAACTTGTTCCATGCCAGCTGCCAAGATTGCTCAAATTCTTGCAGAATCGTTTTTAAAGGTGTGATTATATTTCTTTTGTAAGTTGTTGATTTCACCGGCCATGTCTAGCCCTTCAATTGCATTGCTTGCATCTGCATTGTGAGTAGAGTTGTCATTCAGGGCCAGTTGGATGCGTGTTGAATAACAAGGCTTGAAAATCTTAAATCCAAATTACTCCATGTCAGCTTCTTAAGCTATATGGAGTTTGCATAACAAACCTAATATTAATAAGCGAATTATGTGGGTCATAATTTGTGTTGACTATATTGGAATCACAAACATTTTTCTCATCGTCTGTGGAGCTGGCACTTAAATTTGACGCCAGTTAATCCTTCTAATAGTCTCATACTGTGGCTTATTTACAATTCTAATGTGTTCCAGGGTCTATTGGCTGCACATCGTGGGGGATACATGGATTCTCAAAAAGAAGAAGGACCTGCTCCTCTGCTGTGGAGATTTTCAGACTTCTTGAAGTGGGCAGAGCTTTGCCCTTCAGAACCTGAAATTGGCCATGCGTTAATGCGCTTGGTTATTACTGGACAAGAAATACCCCATGCCTGTGAGGTATATCAAAGACTGCTATTAATTAATTTAGGCTGCTATATTTCCATTAGATACTGTTATGTTGTAATTCTGGTGGCAGTACACAGATACCTTTAAGACTGGTTAGTCACCATACTTGAGAGTGATATAATCTGCTTAGTTATGACTTGTTTATGTGTGATATAGTTGTATGCCTTGCATACATGTTCTGTTTTGTTTGATGTACGGAATATTTTTGTATGCTGTACTCTTGATTTTTTTTCCTGCTAAAGAGGAGATAAATGAGGGAAATTTTTTATTGACAATTGGTCATGTCTTGAGATTGTATCATCACGCTTTTAATGACTGAAACTTTCTTTTCAATGGAAAATCTCTCAGGTCGAGCTTCTTATATTGTCGCATCACTTCTATAAATCATCAGTGTGCCTTGATGGAGTTGATGTTCTTATTGCTCTTGCCGCAACTAGGGTTGAAGCTTATGTGTCTGAGGGTGATTTTCCTTGTTTAGCTAGACTGATAACTGGAGTTGGAAATTTCCATGCCCTTATCTTCATCCTCGGCATTCTCATAGAAAATGGTCAGCTTGACCTTCTTCTTCAGAAGTTTTCAGCTGCAGCAGACACAGACCCAGGAAAGGCTGTTAGGGGATTTCGGATGGCTGTTCTCACGTCACTAAAGCATTTCAATGCTAGAGATCTTGATGCATTTGCCATGGTTCGTATTGACAATACATATATTATTTGTAACTATTAAGTTAGCTTTGATGCCGTGTGAAACTGGAGACAAAGAAGAGAGGGAAGGGAGTAGAATGGGAAGGGAGTAGAGTATACACATTTAACTTGATTTGGCTATAAATTACTAACTCCTAAATTGTTATTAGTTCACTTTGTCACATTGTGGCATTGATGTCATCTTCAGATTATGTTGCGGATGATTTTGAGATTATTTGGCTGTATCAGTATCTGGTCAGTAGGGGCACTAACTAGGGGAAAGTGGAGGGAACAATAGACCTCAAAATGGCGATGATGCAGCATTGAAATGTAATCTAGTATCAGTATGCTTCATGAACTATTTGGCCAAAATACGGAGATAAAAGAATTGAATAAGTTTGAAGTTGGTTTGATCTTGGTTGAGTAGAGTTTCATTCTACTTGAAGGGCATTTATTGAGCATCCATGCAATCAAATGTACTGTTCAGGTTTTAACAGTTAACACTGAGTTGGCTTGATTTCTTCACAGCTGTGCCACATTGGCATAAACTTTCTTGGAAATAGGGTTGTGA
>JANTNU010000233.1:33950051-33961505 GCA_024752395.1 Erythroxylum havanense
AACTTCTATGGAAATAGAATTCATTACACAGTGTTTGTCTTTACTTTCATTGTTGTTATCATCTTACCTAAAAGAAAATGTTTAATTTGATTCATCCCATCTTCTTTGTTAGACAAGATATGCAGGATCATCAGCAGCCAGACCATGTTATGGCATTCTTGGTTGCTGAACTAGGTATTAGCCGATTGCTCCATGGCCAGCAAAGGTTAGTCGTGAAGGGAAGATTTGCACCCGGATATTTTGAGGCGACCTTGCGTCGATATATCAATGAGTGGCCCTCTTTTGTTGAACTACAACAGTTTGCCATTGTCCTCTTAGGGAAGGAGGTCTAGTACGATTTAAGTTGCCTAGAAGGGAATTTGATTTTCTGGTCTGTTTGCTATATGCAGTGTGGTTCTGGACGATCGGTTGCTCCAATCAAAGATGGCTTTGCTGCTCGTATTGGTCGTAGAAAGAAGGGTGCTTTAGTTCATAAGTTCTGAATTTGGCATCTTCTTTTGTAGAGTTGGTCCTGATTTTTGAGGTGCTAATTAAGTTGTAAGAAGTGATGTACTCTTTTTGGTACATCCGAAAGAAAGCAATTGATGAATCATTTCATGTATGATATAACTTGAAAAAACACATGAGAAGAAGATGAAGATTTTGCAATGAGTCACAAATGATTGTTTTCTCTAGCACAGTACTTGTAATCAGAGTGCAATGATGTTGAAGAACTCTTGTGAATATCTACATGCAATTCTTGAGCAATTAATATGATATTATAACTTAAGCCTATCTAGTACATATGGGCAACATCCTCAAGTAGAAACCATTTCTTCAAATAGAGTATAGTATTTGTAGGTATACATGAATTTACATATCTGCATTAAAGGATTTACCACAACCACAAGTCTGAGTAGCATTTGGATTCTTGAAAGAAAAGCCTCCTCCAATGAGAGCATCACTGTAGTCCAATTGCATCCCAAATAGGAAAAGAAGACTCTTTGGATCACAAACTGCTCAGGAAATCAAAGCACAAATGCAATTCAGTCATTGCATCTCAAAAACCACATCAAAAGACCTTTGTTCAAGTACAAGAAGCGATGGAATTATAGGTTTTTCTAACTATAGACCAAAATCACGTCATTTTGTGGAATCAGTCCGGACCAAACGGCCCCCAAGATCGAGAGTGGTCAACCCGAGCCTGGTCTGGACTGAATTTGCCAACTCTAATCACAAGGGATGCCAATTACACAAAAGCAAATGTTCATATTGAATAAACAAACAGTAACTAATGGCTTCTTTAACAAAATGGAACAGCAAGCAAAAGCTTAAACTTCCTTTGCATCAGTCGGTGTTCTAGAACCATAATATAGCAAACGAAAATTCATTTCTTTCCCTAAATATTCAAAAGAGAAGTTTTAAAGGAGAGGCGTACATACCAATTACGAAGCCATTATATTCAATCACCGAGTCGTCGGGTCTGGTGTTAGCTCTATCCTCGAAATCCATTGTATACGACATGCCGGAGCAACCGCCTTGCTTAACCCCAATTCTCAAGCACAAATCTTGATTCCGATCATTTCTCATCTTATTCAAGTGTTTCAACGCATTCTCCGTCAACGTTACCGCCGGCGCCGCCGCAGCCGGAGCTTAAGATTCATTAACCAAAACACTTCTAATCAGCACAGCAATCACAAAAAAAAAAAGAACAAACCATTAAAGAAACTTAAAAACGAAGAAGAAGTACCTGGAGTGGAAACTGATCGAACGGTGAGGGGTTTAGGGAGATTTGGTCTCGACAATCGAAAAGAAACAGACTTTAGAGGTAATAGAGACGATTCTATTGAGTGATTAGGCAGAGGAAGAAGGGAGAGACGATGCGTTGTAGTTGTCGTCGCAGAGAACGCCATTGGAGGGAAGAAGAAGAGAGAGAGAGAAAGAGAAATAGATTTTTCTCCGCTACTTTGTGGCGTTTGATTTTTCTAAATGCAGTCCCTTATTAGAAGATCAGGGCCGTTGAACAGCGTTTATGATTGATTGAGACTGCGAGGAATCTGACGGTTGATATTAGTTGTGTTGATTTTCATTCTATTAAATTTGACTAGAACGAGGTAAGGATGGGCTCGGCCTCCGGTCTTTGCTCCATCTTTGGAATAAGGAAGTGTTGAGACTTTCAAACCCATCTAAAAAACCTATTATCTTTGTTTTATAATTTTTATTTATTAAAATCCCTTAGTTTTTGTAATTTTGCAAAAATAAATCAGAATTAAAAATTCAATTTGTTTAATGGTAGGGTATTGTTTTATAAGGTAAATGAGTAGAACCATAGTGCCAAGTGTAATGTTGATGTTAAGTTTTGTGAATTATCCTTTTTATAAGAAAAGAAAATTACACAAATAACTGATTTTTTAGAAAATTAAAAAATGAAAAGAACACCTCTTTGTCTTTACAAGTCCTTAAAAGTGCATTTAATTAAAATTTAAAATTAGGCAATAGTAATAGAATTATTAATTAAAATTTGATTATACTTGATCTGATTGAAAATTAATGAGTTAAGTTTGAGTTGATTGAGTTTCACACTAATCTTAAAATTAAAGGGTCAATCTAAACAACTTAAATTTATTCCTCAAAATAACATCACTTTAATTTTAATTTTTTTATTCACTTACAATAAAACAATTTTGATTGTAGTAATTGAGAAAGATTTAGATTGGACTCAAGCGAGCAATGAATGTTGGGTCAAATCATCCCTAAATGATAATGTTCGGATCGAATTCAAAAAACTATGATCCATTTGAATACTAAATTTGGACTCAAGCATAAAAAAAAAATGACAAATCATTTTAGGTTTACCTATTATAAATACGAATTAAATTTTTAAATAATTAAAATTGAAAAATGGTAGAATTTAAACTCAATTAAATCTAAATACTCGAATTTAAGATCAATCGAACCGAACTTGATGATTTATAATCGGATTATATTCAGACTAATTTGCTACCTCTAATAATAAATCATCTCATCACATACTGATTATTTGAAAAATATAAGTTCAAAACGAATCAACTTATAATAAATTTTTATGTGTCATGAGTACAAAGTCTTTAAAGAATTTCAAAAGCTTAACCTTAAAACCTGAAGTCTTGGAGATTCTTTGGAGAAAGAAGACATCTTTGTAAATAAGAGGATCACAACACAAAAGGTGGCTGTCCTTTAGTATTCTTGTCAGCATGTGAAACTTTATTCTCTCTGAGATTTACAATAAACAAATACTTTGGTACCATCCTAAAGAACACCAAATAAAAAGAAACATGAGTTTAAGTACAATTTCCAACCCCAAATGCTAATATAAACAAACAAATAAAGAATCAAACCAATAAGAAATTCAAGCTTTTGATACAGTTGTGTTTCACTTTCAGCATGGACACCCTCCTCGTTGTTCAACTTCTGAAATGGACTCAGATATACCCTGGTTGTAGCTGCAAAACATGTAAGTTTAACACCAATTCTCCATCACCTCAAGCTGGATTTAAGCTATGGTTTAAAGGGGTTGAGTCAGATATAACTATAATAGGGGTCTGAGTATAATTAAAACTTATACTTACATGTCATACTCAAAGTCTTGATGACTAGCTAATGCAGTTTTTGCCACACACAAGAAAGCTTCATCAACATTGTAATTCTCTTTAGCTGAGGTCTCAAAATATGGCATATCCCCCTTGGAAGCACACCAATCTCTAGCTCTTTTCTCTGATATCTGCAAAACAAGAAGTCGTTATAATATTTTGTATGATCTGCATATTCTAACAATATCAGGTCTGATGTGATTTGGATTCCTTACCACGCGGCTGCCTCCTCCATCTATGTCAATTTTGTTTCCGAATAATAAGAAAGGAAAGGTGTCAGGATTCATTGGATCTGCCTGCCAATGAGTTCACAAACAAACTTTGTTGGATCTGAAGTTGGATTAGTGCGCATCATTGAATCAGAAGAAAGTAACAAGAATTAAGGTATAAAGTAACTTTGCATGCATGCAATTTGAGGCCTGTTATTGCTGAAACAAAAAGCAGATCTTATTCGTAGATCAAGTTCTGCAGATTTGACAGGATTCATGAGGTTTTTCCTCATTTATTTACTGTTCTTGGTTTCAGAAGCTTTGCAGGACTAATTTTCGGCTGTAATAAGAATGAATTCTCACAGAAAGGAACTTTAGAAATCTTGCAGAAGCAAAATATATAATTTAAAATGCAAAGTTGCACGCAATTGGAGGTTTGTGATTGCTGAAAAAAAAAAGGCTGATCCTATTCATAGATCAAGATCTGCAGATTTGACAGGATTCATAAGTTTTTTTTCCTTTATTTCCTTTTCTAGGTTTCAGAAGCTGTGCAGAACTTCAAGCTCGTAATTTTCTGCTGTGATAAGAATGTACTCTCATAGAAAGGAACTTTAGAAATCTTGCAAAATCTAAATGTATAATGTATAATGCAAAGCTGCATGCAATTGAAGGTTTGTGATTGCTGAAACAAAAGTCTGCTCCTATTCGTGGACCAAGATCTGCAGATTTGGTGTGGGAGCAAAAGATACTGGAATCATCCCTCATAAATCCACAACTATAGCTTCCGGAATAAATTAATGTCCGAATCTTCACAGAATTCATGAGTTTTTCCTCTTGCATTTCCTTTTCTTGGTTTCAGAAGCTATGCAGGAAACAACATGCTCATAATTTTCTGCTGTGACAAGAATGTGCTCTCACAGAAAGAAACTTTAGTCTCTTGCAGAATCTAAATACAGGATGATGTTTAATCCACTTTGGTACCTGTCTGAGAAATTCATCATGCCAATTGTTCAGTGTCTCAAATGATTTCTGTACATTTACATCATAAACAAGTACACAGCAATCTGCTCCTCTGTAAAAAGCTGCTCCTAAACTCTGAAACCTTTCCTGCCCTGCTGTGTCCCATATCTGCCATTAATTTTGCATATATCAGATTGGAAGTCTTCAGGAAATTTTAGTTTTGTTCTGATTCAGTGTTTTCACCCACTTGTAGAGTAACTAGCTGGTCATCAATTAGTAGTTCCCTGGTAACAAAATCAGCACCAATGGTAGCTTTGTATTGTTGGTTGAACTTCTTATATACATATCTGAATAAGAAGTTAATGATCACAAAACAAACTGAAAACAGCTTCTCAAGGCTGCAATGTGTATAAAATGCACAGGAAGATGCGAAAAGGACACACGCAACAAAAAAAAAGGAAGTGAATTAACTTCAACCTGGTCTTGAGAATTAAGGACTTAGTTTATGAGAATCACAAACTAAGAACCAAGCTCTGCAAAATTTCATTAAAGAAATCCGATAACAAGAACAGAGCCATTATAGCTTGGCAGATTTGTTTGCTATAATGGGTTGAATTCAATTTTAGTAGAGATGCAAGCATTTAAAGCTAGTTCTCGAATTCATTTCCATTGCATTCTGACTCAATGCCATTAAGGTTTAAATTCCATTTTCTTAGAATCCAGACAAGTTTATCAAGAAAACAAAAGCAAGCATGGGATGATATCGAAGCTTGGTTAGCTTTTCACTAAAGGAAATGAAGGAAATTTAACCTTAACATCAGTCCAAAGGATACTGATTCATCAAAGACGTCTTCCCAACCCTGAAATCTCATCACAGAAGAAGCAAGACCAAGGCAACAAACTACTTTCAGAAAGTTCATAACACACGATTCATGATCAAAGTACTAACAAACAAAGGCAATGAAAACTCGAAAACTTAGCCATACCCACTATCCCCGAGGAAGATGATCTTAAGAAGCACCCTTCTCTTCGTAGAAACATCCATGGCGGTCCCAGATATCTTTATAGCACCGAGAAGTTGCAGAAAGCTTGCTAGACCACGTATGTTACACCAAATTTTCGGGCCAACAGGAATCTTTAGAGAACAAATGAGAAAAGTTTATAGAAGTTTGGTAAAGAAGGAAAGGTCAGAACATGCATGAGGTAAAAGGGAACTTCATTTTCAGGTTGGTTCTTGATTCTTCTTCTTCTTTGTCTTAGTGGGTATCTAGTCTTCTCTTTCTTTTCTGGGATTTGATGATACCGGTGAGAGCCATGTGAGCCCTACACCAACCTCCAAACGAAAAGTTGAGCGCCAGCGAAGCTAATTTTCTAAGTCTATACATAACAATATCTAAACAAGTAGTTAACATCTCATTCAAACAAGAGCCCACCAATCTTTTTTTATTACGTAGTCTTTGCTGACTTGGACATTTTGGTTTTCATATACTAACACATATGTTAAAGTCGAAAATTATGAACCTTGTACTTGAGTTGGTAAGAAATTTTTAACTTAAATAAAATTAAGGGTTTAAATCGTCCTTGTGTATGTAGTTGTTTAAAACTTAAGATTAGAGCTTTGTCTCTCATAAGAGACCTATCGAGTTTAAGCGGGGATTAATCTAGAAGTGGATAACTTAAAGGTGCTTTCCTATAGTTGGGATCCTCTTAAGACACCTCGTGGGGAATAAAAAAAAATTCAAAAATTATGCATTTTAAATAAATTATTCAATAACTTAATAAATAATATGATTTTATAAATAAGGATTAACAATCTTTTAAAAAATTCTTAATATTTTAAAAATCGAACTAATTTGACCGTTTTAATAATAAAAATTTTAAACCGGAAAAATTTTTAGTTTGATTTTCAAATTTTCGGTTTATTTTATCTTAATCATTTTTATTGTTCAAAGCTGATCAGTTTATTAATTAATCAAAATTAAACTATTTAGTCTTTATAAACTAAAATAAACCGATTAACTTTTATTTAGCAGTTTCTTTTTTAATTAAATTTTAAATTTTTTATAAATAAGAATAATCTTATTCAACCATTCTCAAATTCTTTAATTTTAGTCATTTTTTAACTGATTTTATGACAGTTTAATGTAGGTTGGAACTTTTAAATCTTAAACTTCATATTTTAAGGGTTAAACTTTTGGTCCATTTTTTAAAATGTTGTTTTTTCAATTCAGTGTCTAAACTTTTAAAATTTTTAATTAAGTTACTAAACTTTTAAAATTTTAACAATTAAATTCAAAACATTAATTACGATGTTAATTTGGCTAAAAGAAACTTCAAAAGATTACGAAAATTTTAAAAATTTGAATACTAAATTGAGAAATTCTTAAAAGATAGAACAATTTAAAAGTTGTTAACTTTATAATTAATGATAAAAGATTATGTCATGCTTAAGAATAATTGAAGTGTCTCTAATAAGACAAATATGAAATCTAAAGATTTATGACTTAATTTTGAGTTACATATAATAAAAATAATACGTTGACTTTGCTTAGTGCACATGCACAACTTGTAGGGAAGTTAGTTGGGCAGATCCAATCGCCATTGTTTGTTATTTGCTTATTAATATTTATTGATGAGTTGGATTAGGGGAGTTAATAAGGTTTTTTTTTTTTTTGCCTTAAATGAGATCAAAGGTTCAAACTCCTCTCATATATATATATATATAGCTGTTTAAAATTTAGGGTCAGAATTTTACCTATTATAAGGGACCTATTCGACTTGACCAAAGATAAATCTAGGTATGAATAACTTAAAAGAATCTTTCCATAATTAGGACTTTTATGTAGGAAAAAAAATTACTTATTTGCTTTTTAAGCTATTCCACCCCCCAAGCTGTCAACTTCTCTTGTTAACTTTGTTTTATGCCAATATAATTCAATCATTGATTATTTATATATTATAAATAAATTATTTAATGAATTACCGATTTAAATTTGGGTAGTAAGTTAGATTTTATTTAACACATGCTAGTGTTTTAAAAATTAGATACAAAGTGAAATCGATAAAATAAAAGATTTAATAAAAATTTCGAAATCCGAATCGAAGGTTTTATTGATCATCGATTCAAACATCGGTCGAATCGGTATGACGTCATAATTACAAAATAATTATATTTAATTATATATAATATTAGTATATTAAAAATAATAGAAAAATATACCAAATGATATAAATAAATATAAATAACCGGTTGGGTCATTTGAGTTCTGTACTTCTATTAGATTTTTGGAGAAAAGGTAGGTTTTACTTTTGAAAAAAATCAAAAAACGCGTCAGCGTTTTAGAAAGAAAAAAAGGTAAAAAAAATCATTGAACCAATGGTTAACCTATTCGATCAATCCCAGTTTAACTGGTCAATTGACCAGTTCTCACCGGTTCCCACTAATTTAATTGGGGACTAATTTTTAGGGGTCATCGAAATCGGATAGCTTACCGGTCACCAGTCAAATCGATTGGTCCCAGTGGCGGATCCACAATGGGGGCAAGTGGGGGCACTTGCCTCCACTGCCTCCAACAGATTTCTTTAAAAAATGTACTCTTTTAAGTTTTGCCCTCACAAAAAAAATAAAATTTTACTCCAATTAAAATTTTGCCACCATTAAAAATAAAATTTTACCTCTATTAAAATTTTGCCCCCACTTAAAAAATTTCTAGATCCGCCCCTGATTGGTCCGGTCCGCTCTGGATTTCAAAACTATGAATTTAACGTTTAAAAGATTCAATAATATTAGATCGTTATAAAAATAACTAAAGAATAAATAATTTTAAATTTTAAAATAAGATTAAAAGAGATTATCTTTACTCGATGAAGAATTTAAATTTTAATTAAAAATTATTAAATAAATTTTTTGTATTTATTTTAATTTATAAACATTATTAATTTATAAAAATTAACTAATTAATTAATCATAAATTGACTTATTTTAAAAAATAAAAATATTAAAATAAATTAAACTCAAAAATTAAAAACTAAATTAAAAAATTCAGATTTTTTTCTTTCTACTTTGTTTATTCACATGAAGATTACCATTTCTCGTGACTTACAAGGTGCCCTTTTGTGGACGATGACACATTTATTATCTCTTTGAGCTCTTTTTATTTTTTTATTTGTTAAATCATTTGTGTAGTTATATATCGTTTCACTAATGGCCATTCACCACGTAGCCCACTTTCGGCCGCCGACAATAAACTTGCCGTTCCTTGATTTGATCTCGTGATTTCACTTGTCAAAGGGCAAGGGTTTTATAGGAATCACGGCGTTGGAGCATGTGGTTTAACCTGTGCCACTTAATTTAGGTCGTATATTTATAAGATATAGAGATAACATGTAAGGGAATATTATAAAAATTGATTAATCGAAACAAAAAATCTGATCCCATAATCATAAATTCTGAAAATTAAGAAACAAAATAAGTTATGAGAATGTCTTATGAATAAGTATAATAATTTGTAAATTTAAATAAATTATTTGATAAATTTATTAAAAATAAACAATAAATTCAATATAAATTAACTCGTAAATGGGGATAATTAATTGATAAATTATAACATTTTAAAAAAATAATATGATTATTACTCTTTATCAATGTTTTAAAAATTCAACGAATTATATAAGTTTAATAGTCAAAACTTTGTATCGACCAATTTCTTGTTAAGTTTTTAACTTTTCGGTTTAATTTAGTTTAATTATTTTTGTTGTTAAAAATTGATAAATTTATTGATTAATCAATCAATTTTTGTAAATTAATTAGTTTTTATAAATTAAAATAAACATATTAATTTTTATGTAACGATCTTTTTTAATTAAAATTTGAAATTTTCAATATATAAAAATATTCTTTTTTAACTGATTTTATTTTAACGGTATAATATTGGTTAAACTATCTTAAAGCTCTTATTTTATCTCTCTAAATTTTAATTTAATTTTTAAAACACTAATTTTATAAGAATACTTAGTTGCTAGTTATTTTATTATTAAAAATGATTATATGGCCCCGGGGACTCCTACGTATAGAAAGCAAAGTTTTGTGTAGGCTCTGTGCCCAACCCAAGAACCAGACTATGAGCCCAAACGTGAAAATTTGGGCTGAGCATTGAACTTATCAGGATCCAATTAACACCGTATTAGTGTAACATGATCAGAATCCTCTTTCTCTCTCTCTATATATATTTAAACTTAAGTTAAAAACAATGATAAAATATATATTAAATGTAAAATAATTAAGTACTATTTATATTATAATTCATCTTGACTCTTAAATTCGAACTAAATTAATTAAATTTAAATTAATAATATATTATAATTATTTTAAAATATATATTTAATTTAATTGATTCAGATTGAGTTGAAGAGTTTAGTTCGGTTATGGTATTAGTAATATCTTATTAATTCGTATTTGATATTCATACTTTTTAATCGAAATCTAAATAATTTTTTGAAAATTTAAAAGTTGAAGTAAGTTTTTTGAGAATTTTAAACATCAAATTTTGTTTAAAAAATTAAATTATAAGAAAAAGTTTGTTTCTTTTACCCTTAGTTCTTTACAAAAAGCTTCAAACCCTATATGGTAGGAGTGTTTTTCCTTGAAACTAGTAAACTAAGCATGCCCTGCCACATAAAGCTAATCTTCACGGAGTAATACCGATTGTAGGCAGTGATAGGAGGACAAAAGAGGAAAAGAAACCCAGAACTAGTAAACTAAACATGCCCTACCACATAAAGCTACTCTTCACGGAGTAATACCGATTGTAGGCAGTGATAAGAGGACAAAAGAGGAAAAGAAGCCCAAAATTCAAGAAAACCCTCTCAAAGTGGAGTCCAGATCTTCTATCCAATTTTATAGTGTTTTATTGTGTCTAGTGAATCTCAGATATTTATTTATGCAGGTCTCGCGTTAGTCTCGCATAAATAAACGTGAGTCTCGCATAAGTAAATGGCTGAGATTCACTGGACACAATAAGAAACTATAAAATTAGACAGAGGATCTGTTCTCCTCAAAGTGTAATGGCTGCTTAGTGTAAAAAAAAAGAAGGACATTTAATTTTGAATTAATATTTTTATTATACATAATTTATTAATTATTATATAAATTTACACTAATCAAATGATAGCATCATGTGTCTAATGAATTGGTGGGCAGAAGACCATCAAGAGGACTAGAGCATCATGTATCTAATGAATTGGTAGGCAGAAGACCATCAAGAGGACCATTCCTCGAAAGTGCTTCTTTGAACACCATCTAGAAACCATGGGACCCCAAACCATAGCCATCGTTGCCTACCAAATTATGGCTACTAATTTGTGATTTTGGTTGCTCTTAACTCATTTCCTTTCAAGTGTGAATGCCGATGTTTCTGAAGAGTGAAGTTCGTTTGTTTTCATCCAAAGACAATGTTGAATTTTGGTTCATTTCATAATTAATTTGGTCAATCTTCCTCCTTCTATGTACCTTCTTCTTTAATACTGTGTCGAGGTAAGTCAAGTTCATCTAGTCATTGTCAATCTAGAATCTTGAACTTTTGACCCTAAAAATACTCAAATGGTGGAACCTAAAGCTATGCAAATTGCCAAATATGTCCAAGAAAGTTTATCCTATATAACCACTTTCTTTTTCTTTA
>JANTNU010000233.1:34113406-34129049 GCA_024752395.1 Erythroxylum havanense
ATTACATTCCATTCCATTATAAACCCTTCCATTCTCTTCCATTCTATTCCATTAATTAACATCGAACTAAACATGCCCTAAAGAGAAAGTAGAATGGATCCCAAATCAGTGAGTTGATCAGATTTTTGACTCTGAATTCTGATAGACTTGTTGGATTGAACGTTAGATGTGAACGCACTTTTGGTGATCGAGGGACTTTGTAAAAGTTTTCAAGCACTGAAGTTTTTGGTTTAAATTTCATGAATTCTCTAAAAATGAATTCCTAAAAGGTTACTTGAATTAAGTTTTTTATTATAAATCATTAATTTCTCAAGTAATTTATCATGAATATATGATTTGAGAGTTATTTTATGCAACCGTGCACATCAATATATAATACTCAATATTACGTTATTAAAATTAATGATTAAAAAATCAACCAATTCGATAGGTTTAATGATAAAAATTTTGAACCGATCATTTTTTTTAAATTTGATTTTTAACCTTCCGTTTGATTTATTTTAATAATTTATATTTTTAAAATTGATTATTTTAATAATTAATTGGTTAATTTTGTAAATTAATAAGTTCTTATAAACTATCATAAATCAATTAATTTTCATTTAACAATTTCTTTTTAAAGTTATTTTTTAAATTTTGAATTATATTTAATTTTTAACTAATTTTATTATAGTTTAATACTAATTAAACCTTTTAGACTTTAAATGTTTTACGATTTAGCTTCTGATCTAAAGCATTGATTAAAATAACTTTATGTATGATAGAAAACCAACTGCTTTCTCAAATATTACAAGCACTCCTATTTTGAATCCTTTCATGCAATTTTCTCTTCGCCAGAATTTTTCTCGTGGAGTGGAATTTTGAAGGTTTGGTTTAATTTCACAACTGTCGGTAGGTAAGTCATAAAGTTTATTCTGTTCATATATACATATAAACTAATGGATTATGTATACTCCCTCTGATCATCAATTATTGTACGTTTGACATGAACAGATATCGACTTCTTCCTCAAGCCCAGTATAGGAAGCAAAGCTCCATGCATTGAACCGTTCGTGAGAACACGAACATACATGTATTAAATGCAAGTACATATAAGGGATTTGGCATAGTATAGTGAAATGAAAGTACTTTCCAACTTCATTTTAATGAAATTATGTTTTAATAAAAAAGAGATAGAAGTAAATTATGTAATTTAAATTATTTACAGTATCCTGAACTATAAACAAAATAATAACATATGTACCAAACCTTCATTTTACAATCGATTTATAAAAATGCATACTTATAATCAAAATTAATTATAATTAATTGTTAACTCATAAAAATTAAATACTTCAAATTCTAATTTAAAATTTTGTAAATATGTTAAGAATAGTTTAAGTGATAAGAATTTGAAAATATGTGGTAAAAATTTATATATGTTTTAAAGCTAAAATAAATTCATAACAAATAAAAAATGGTGTAAATGTTGCCAAATTTTGTAATATCTCTCAAAAATATTTGAATAGAATGATCAAATCTATTTGACTACCACTAGATTTAGCTATAAACAATAATACAATATTACATCAGGTCACAAATATACTTTTTTATTATGTCGTGATATATAATCTTACAAAAAAAACATATGAATATTTAATAATTAGTAAGAATTATGATATTTAAAATAATCTACCTTTTTTTCAATCATTTGGAAGGTCATTATCATTGTTTTCAATATTAGACCGCCAGTTAAACCAATATGACAAGAGGTTTATGATTTAAAATGTCTAACCAGTATTAAACTGTTATAAAATTGGTTAAAGATTAAATATAATTAAAGAATTTAAAAAAAACTAAAGGAGATTATCTTTACATATTGAAAATTTGAAAATTTAATTGAAATACTAGTAAATGAAAATTAATCATATTTTTACAAACTAATTAATTTACAAAAAATAGTCGATTAATTAATAAACTGATCTGTTTTTAACAACAAAAATTATTAAACTAAATTAAAATGAAAAGTTGAAACTCGAACTAAAAAATTAATCGGTTTAAAATTTTCACTATTAAACCAATCGATCGGTTTGATTTTTACAACATTGAAGGGTCCAATAAGACAAAATCAATCAAATTATCAATAACTTGGACATTTCAGGACACAGAGTCTTCTGTTGAATAAATTCCCATTCCTTGTCGTGAAGAAATTAGAGGTGGAAAACGTGATCTACAACTTCTTTTTGGTACTTGGAAAATTGGAGAGAATGACTTTGATCTTTACAGATACGCAAGTCTAAAAGCAGAACAAATTTTAATCAGCAAGATCTTTCTATTGACACAGTTGAATATATCCCACCATTATAGTGTATAGATGACCTAGCAAGCATTTATGGATGGATATGTGTTAAGTGACTATTTCATCACAATAATTTAAGTTGTTGTGTGAAGCCAAGTACTCAATTGATTTTATATATTTTCTAACACATCCCCTCAAGTGAAAGTCATTTGAGCTTGAAACTTGCACAGACTTACTTTATTTTGTGCTTAATTTACTTAGAATAGGTGGGTGGTAGGATTCGAACTCATGACTATTTGAATATAGAGGCTTTGATATTATATTAAATGACCGTTTTATCACAATAGTTTAAGTTGTTGTGTGAGACCAACTCAATTAATTTTATATATTCTCTAACTGGCTTCATAACTTTCATACATGACTTAGAAAAAGTTTTTATTCGTAGACATGGGAGAGACAAACTCTACCCCATTGAGCTACATTATAAATTAAGAATATGTTATTCTATGGTTGAATTTGACTTTGAAATGGAAGACAACTCATATTGCGTGTGGAACAGATCACAAACATAGGACAAAGGGTAGTGGAAATTGGAATTGAGAAAGAAACAAAGACTTGTTGGGTTACGTTTTGAGTCAAAATTTGGCAATTGAAGAGTAATAAATAAGAGCTAAGTCTTTGTCTTGGAAGACTTTGATGTGTCACGCAAGTCACGAACACTCATGCAGATACGTATAAACTTCCAAGACCACACCGAAATTATTGCTAGATTTCGTGTTTTAATCCAATATAATTAAGCATCATCAAGAATTTTAAAGATTTGAAGTGAATTAATAAAGGAATGGAATGGATTATTAAGAAAATATCAATGAAAATTGGAATTTGACCAAAATAAAAAAAGTAAAAGAGATAGTCCTCCTATTTTAAAATTTTTTAATTTTCCTTATACTTTTCGTTTTTTAAGAAAATCCATTTTATTAGATTTCAATTTAAAAAATAATGGTTACTAAAAACAGTATAAACACTAATTAAATGTCTAATACAATAAATTAATTTAGCTCTTAAAATCAAATCGAACCAATTAAATCTAACTTAATTTAATAATATAATATTATTATAATAAATTATTAATTTGAGTCAGATTCAATTAGCTCAATCCAAATTTAAGATCTGGATCGAATCATTATAAAAATGACATTTGATTAGTCCTTATTTTATGTTTATACTACGATTATTTCATGATTATCTTTTAATCGAAGTTTAAAAGAACTAATTTTTAAAAAAACTAAAAACTAAAAAAATTTATTTTTGAAAATTTTAAAGATTAATTTTCTTTTTAAAAAAGATTTCTTCAATTGAATATATATATATGAGAAATGATTGAAGAGCCTAATAATCTCATCTAATTAATGAGGCAACCGTTTGCAATGACATACTAATAATATTAAATAAAGTGAAAGGTATATTGGATATAAATTTTCACACTAAATCATTTATCTGCTTGTCGGAGTATGATTGTCATTTATTCCTAAGCCTATAGTGCCTAATAATGAATAACTTGATGTACGATATTATAGTAATTGCGGTAGGTATGATTATACATTATAATTACAAGTGGAATCCAATGAAACCCGCTGAAGTATAATCGACTCTAACTTTCGCATGATATACATACGGATAGCAAAATCAATAGGTTCTTGCCTAAAATTGATAGATGATTTGATTTAATTGAATATGAATTGGATTTTGAATCAAATTTGAATTTGAAGAATCGATTTAAAAATTAGTTCGATATGCATTCAATTCAATTATCTACAATCAGTTTATTGTAATTTTAGTTTAAAATCATTTTTGGGAGAATGCTAAAAGATACTCTTTTGTAATGGAAATATTATAAATTCGAGTTACGCAAATAATCTCTTTATAAAATGTAAAGCGAAAGTTACGTATATTGATGATTGTTACTTAACTTTCATAAAGCGGAAAGTCTTATTTACGGTTTGTCCTTCAAATATATTTGTCAATAACATGTCTAATAATATGTATATATGTATCAATTATGTTTCATTGCACAAGTGCCCACTATGATATAATTACTCAAATCTCTTCTAACATAGAAAGGAACACAAAAGCTTTTCAACGGTGGAAGGTGAAAGAGGAGGTTGAAGAGTTGATCAATGATGATCTTTTTTTAAGCTAGCTTGATTAGCTAAGATTAAAGTTAAATATCAGCAATCAGCGTGAGAGGAAGGTGACGCTTTCGGTGCATTGCTAATTCCAAGGAATGTCGATAATGATTGGCCATTGCGCACGTACATATCTACTTGAATACTATAAATATACATGTGTATATATACACACACACTAGAAAACAAAGATGCTCAATGTTTATGTATTAGATACTGTAATACAATCTTGAAAGCTCATCACGAACTTGCAATTTCGTTTGAACTAGATAACTCAAATTAATTTATTTATGAGTTGTTATATATTTGATATTTATTTAATACATGTTTGAAAAATTACTTAAAATTAAGTTTAATTATGTTGAATTTTCCTATTTTTATTTTTTTAAAATTATCTTTTATTTTATGTAACATCGTTTAATTATTTCATAATTTCTTCTATTATATTCTGTTAATTTTATATAAATAAATAAAAATTCAATGAAACATAATATAAACGTCTGTGTAACAATTATCTATTTAGTAATATTTAGAGGTAAATAATTTGTAAAATATAGCAATTAAAAAGAAATTTGATAAAATCACAAGGTACCAAATTACCAATTAACCCTTGAAATTAACAAATTGGTGAGAGGACACCACCGCCTAAATAGAACTAAGCATATGTTCAAAACTTACTGATATGCACTCAACTCTGCAAGGTCTAGACTTGACAAGCTAGTTATAAGTTATTAGGATTTGATTAGATTTGCCCTAAATGATGCCAACTACTAGTATTAGGTCAATTTCAGATTCTTGTAAAGTATAGATGTAATAATGAGTGCTCCAAATTGTCTAGTGCAGAATCTTATGCGTAAATTGGGGGCATCTCCTGTACCCCTTGTAAACCAATTACTCATTATTCTCTCATATAATGTGTCGTAATAATAAGAAGAAGAAGAAGAAGCCGCAGTGTGTAGCTCAGTTGGTTCCAGAGGAGCAGATTTGCAACAAGGTGTAAGGTTCGAATCTCACGGTTTGTAGTGTGGGAGTAACACTCTTGAGCCCATTGTGAGCTTTGAGGGTGGGCTCTTTGTAAGTCTGTAGGTTGTTTACCTCCCCCTTAGCAGACTGCTGAATACCTGAATTACATCCTTCCAGTTACTTTGTCGGGCTGAGGTGTGGGGAGTCTTTTGAGTTGGGATTCAACCTTTTGCAACAATAAGAAGAAGAAGAAGCTATACATTCTTTCTTTATAAGTTGTTTTTTATTAAAAGTTCAAATTTTGATAAAATCATCCTCTTAATTCGAATAAAATGTATGATTTTTAGCTTAACATATTGAAATAGCTTTGTTTTAACTTTAATTTAATCGAGTCTTGAATTGTAATAGTTTGATTAAATCTAAATTAATCAAATCCTTTAACAAATTAAATTTTTATTCAAAATTAATAGATTAAATTTAAATTTATCATGTGCTAAATTAAATTTAAATTTAAAAAATCAACCCATCAACTCAGATAAAAAGATGTCATTTTATTAAATTATTCAAATTCATCATCTTTTTGATCTTAATTTAACCAAAATTTAAACTATAAAATTCCGATCAAATTAAGAAAAATCAATCAGGACTCTGGTTGACCTATTTCCATCGTCTTGTTATACATATTTATTTCAGAAATAATTTTTTATTAATAGTAATAAAAATTACTAATTAATACTAATTACTAATTACTAATAACTAATTTGGTTATACAAATTTATATGCAAAATCGACCTAAAGTGATGATTAAGTTCGTAGTCTCATCCAACGGTTATAATTAAAAGAGGTGAACTCCACGCGCAAGGAGGTGCTTCTAAATAAAGAAATGACCTCAACTAAACGAGCTTTGACCGAAGACCAAAAGGCCAAAAAGAATATTACTTTAAGATAAAAAAGAAGATTCTTGTGCGAAAAGTAAAACCCGATGACGTCATCATAACTTTGACTCTTTTATTTCTCTTCCCTCTTTAAACACTCCCGCACCGTTTACTCTCTCTCTCTCTGTCTCTCTCTCTCTCTACTTTCTCTTTCTGTTTCTCTGTAACCAAACAGGAAATTGAACAGGAAAAGAATGGTGAAGGACTTGTACGTAACTGTTCCGAGCTTCTTCAGGTGTCCGATTTCTCTGGACGTTATGAAGTCTCCGGTGAGCCTGTGCACCGGCGTTACGTACGATCGCGACAGCATTGAACGGTGGCTGAACTCCGGCAACAACACGTGCCCGGCCACCATGCAACTGCTGCAAACTAAGGACGTCGTGCCTAACCGCACCTTACAACGACTCATCAAGATCTGGTCCGAGTCAGTTCATCACAACTTCCGAGTCGACTCAGTCAGTAATTTGGCTCCTTCGCGCGAAGAAATCGAAGCCATTGTTAAAGCACTCAAGTCTGGTGATCGGGAACAGAACGTACGACGGAACAATTTATCGAAGCTTCTAAATTTTGCGAGAGAATCGGAGGAAAGCAGAGAAGTTTTGGCCTTAACAGAGGGTGTGGTGTCAATGCTCGTTGATTTGATGATCGAGAGTACCGAGATTGAAGAAGTTGTTAGGCTTTTGGATGTAATGTTACCTAAAATCGGAGAGAGGAAGGAGCTAATGACTTTACAATTGAAGAAGGGAGATGAAGACTCTAAAAACTTCCTATGTTCGCTTCTCTCTGTTCTTCAACAAGGAAGATTGGATTCGAGAATTGGATCGTTAAGAATTTTGGAAGCAATCGCGATAGACGCAGAATCGCAGCTCATGATTTTAGAAAAGGAAGGATTATTAACAGAAATGGTGAGATTTCTTAGCTTAAAATCCGATCCAATCTTGATCGAAGCGAGCTTGTCATGTCTAATTGCGATTTCGAAGCCGAAACGTGTGAAAGTGAAGTTGGCGCATCTTAAAACCGTGTCGGAGCTAAGGAAGTTACTGAAATCGCCAGACGTCAACGTCTCCATCACCGAGAAAGCAATGAAGCTGCTTGAAACGATGTCGTCGTGCAGGGAAGGGAGGGAGGACATGTGCGGTGACGCGGCGTGCTTGGAGGCGGTGACGGAGAAGATGTTGAAAGTGACGGCGGAGACGACGGAGCGAGCCGTGACGGTGATGTGGAGCGTGTGTTATTTGTTTAGGGATCGGAGAGCGCAGGAGGCGGTGGCGAGTAGGAATGGATTGACCATAGTATTGTTGCTTATGCAGAGTAACTGCTCGCCGGCGGTGAGGCTGATGGCGGCGGATTTGTTGAAGGTCTTTCGGGTTAATTCAAAGTCTTGCCTTTCAAGTTACGATACTAAGGCTACACATATTATGCCATTTTGATCTCAAATTCACAGTTTGTATGTTAGATGAAAATTTTTGGTAGTTAATACCTAATAGAACAAACAAAAGGCTCAATTCTTTTGTTTTATAGAGCATTATGATTAGTTCATTTGATAGTTTTAAACTACAAACTATGTCAAATTATTAAATTTGAGAGTTTAGGGCAAATTTAGTGGATAAGACTCTCCGTATTAAGAAGTATGGATAAAGGTCATCAATTATACATATCTTTTTTTTGTATTTTATAAAACGATGTTTTCGTGATTTAAACCTGTGAGATTCCGATTACAAAGAAATAACCTTAACAAAAGTTTAAAATTGAAAATTGAAGTTGTAATTATATGAAATTATTAAACTTAAGAGTTTAAAATTAGAATTTGCTCTTGTAATTATATGAAAATATTAAAAATCGAACCGAAAAATTAAACGGTTAAAAGTTTTTACGGTTTAACCTATTAAACTAATTAAGATTTTTTAATCAAAGTTCATGATAAATCATATATAATCATTCATAAATCATAAATTTTCTAATTTTAACTCATGTTGTTTTCATTATTTAAACCTGTGAGGTTCCTATTACAAAGAAATAACCTTAACAAGAGTTTAAATTTGGAAATTGAAGTTGTAATTATATCAAATTATTAAACTTAAGAGTTTAAAATTAGAATTTGCACTTGTAATTATACGAAAATATTAAAAATTAAATCGAAAAGTTAAACGGTTAAAATTTCTTACGGTTGAACCTATCAAACCAATTAAGTTTTTTAAATCAAAGTTTACGATAAATTATATATAATCATTCATAAATTTTAAATATTAAAAGCAGCCAATAAAGAAGAAACATTGCTTTTAAAAAAAGCTGACTTTCTGTGCTATTTAACAAAGAAATGTACAAAAAGCTTTGGTCCAAGATAGAGAGAGATGCAAGGCTAAGGTACCGGAATTTCTGAAATGGGTTGCTTTTGCTAGGCTGTCACCAATTTAGGGTATGAATTATCAACATTCAACATAGATGGATTGACCTAATTTAATTTGATAAACTAACAATACTTTAGTTTTGATTTAAATTTGATGGAATCAAGTTTAGAGGTTGGGATTAGGTTAAGAAAATTAACTCAAGTCTAACTCAACTTATTATAATATTTAATTATAAATATTGTTGTTATTTTATAATAAAAGAATTTGCAATATTTTTCTTAGATATAATGTGAATTAAATAAAATTTAAATGCATGCAATAATTGATAATTATGCAGATAAATTCTCGAATTTACGCAATATATCAATGTTTTAAAAATGGCGGGAAGTTAAAACGATAAAATAAGAGGTTTAACGTTTAAAAGATTCAACTGGTATAAGACTGTCATAAAATCAGCTAAAGATTGAACAAATTTAAAGAATTTAAAATATGATTAAAAGATATTATCTTTACCCATCAAAAAAATTGAAGTTAATTGAAAAAATAAATTATCAAATAAAATTAATTGATTCATTTTGACTTAAAAGAACTTATTAATTAAAAAAAATTGACTTATTAATTAATTAATTAATTAATTTTTAATAACAAGAGTTATTGAAGTAAATTAAATCAAAAAGTTACGAACTTGAATCTAAAAAATTAAATAATTCAAAATTTTTGTAATTGAATCGATCGTAGAAATTAAGTTTTTAAATCATTCCATTGATATGCAAATTATATTCGTTAAATAACTGAAAACTTTAACACTTGCAATTGGACCCTTATTTTGGCTATTACTTATTTTCTTTTCAAATGTATATACATATTAGTGGGTAATGTCAAGCACTAGATCCTGTGTGATTTGATAATTTAGGAGTTGGGCTGCTAAAAATGGAACAATTGGGATTGCAAACTTGTTGCTTGTTTCTTAGTGGAGGTGTCAATTATTCTCCCATGTTGGGTCAAAATGTACATTTCATATTAAACTCTTTGCTTTTTCTATTTGATTTGATGGGAGAGAGCTTATTTTCTTCTTAGAATCTCAAAGCACAACCTAACAAAGGCTAAAGCTAATAAAGGCTATTGGATTTGAAGTGGGGACCTTGCATCACACCATTATCACCATCCAAACACAATGTGTTTATTGATTTATATACCTCATGAAGAGACATCACTTTTTGAGGTTGATGGAATGACCTTGACTTTGATTGATAAATATGTTTATTAATAGGTAAAAGGTGGCTTAGTAATTAAGTGTTGATTTGACTCAATTTTAAATTAACAAGTCTTAATCGATATTCAAATTGAATTAGATCATTTTTTTATTTTTAAATTTCGGGTTGATTTAGGTTCGAAATCAAACTTTGAATTAGACATTAATTTTTAAAAACTCAACAAGTTATCTTAAACCTACGTTTGGTTAGACTTATATCAATATAACTTTTATCAGTAAAGCTTTTTTTAAGATCTTTTATGAGAATTTTTTTAAAAAAATTAATTAATTATTTGACTATCGTTTAAAAAAGAACTTTTTGAAATAGCTTCGTACAGTAAACTGTTTAACAACATAAAAATAAAAAGTAATTTTAATTTTAACTATATTTTATTTTATAATAAATATTATTTAAAATGTATTAAATAATATGCAAAGTATAATATTTTAATTATTATATAATTTTAAACCATACATAAATGAAAATATATATAACAAAATATTTTATTTAGATCATAATACAAGTAAAACTAATATTAAAAAATATTAAAACATATAAAAAACCAATTAATGGATTTGTAAGATAAACGTGAAAATGAGTTTATGAATATTATGAGAATTATGTATAAAACATAAGGACAAAAGAGATTAAAAAGAGACTCATTAATTAATTTGAAAATTTTAATCTAAAAATTCATTTGAAACACTTTTTTTAAGCTACATTTTAATTGTAAAAAAAGTTATACTTATTAAAGATTTTTTTTTATTTTGCAATCAAATACTCATTTTTTATAAAAGACTTTTGTAATGAAAAAAAAGTACTTATTGATCTCATTCAAATAGTAACTAAGTCTCTCAAATTGGTGCTGTTTTAGTTTTATTTCTTAGATGACATTATTTTACAAAAAGATTTTAGTCTATTCCAGGTAAGTTTTACGCTACTTTTTAAATTTAAAATTTTAAAATTAATACTTAATTTGATTTTAAAGAATTTTAAATTTAATTTAAATTTAAAATTCTTTAAAATCAAATTAAGTATTAATTTTAAACTATTCTAAATCATAAATATTTGAGATTTGAAATGGGGACGGTACATCACATCATAATCACCATCTAAACAAATGAGTTTATTGATTTATAAACCTCAGGAAGAGATATCACTTCTGACGTTGATGGGATGGCCTTGAATTTGATTGATAAAGCTACTTCTCCAACTATTAAGGAGCCTGACGAAGTGTTACTTTCCCTTTCCATTTTGTCTTTAACTCGCTGTAGTTGCTTTATAATGACACTTCCCAAGCCCGAATGGACAGAGAGAGTAGCGTTAAATCAGGCAACAGATCGCCTGTTTCGTCTTGCTTGATCATGTTATGTTCGCCAGGAAAAAGAATAATGTAATGATGAAAACTGAGAATAATTAGAATTTGTTCTGATTAAATCACTTGATTTTTCAAGTTTTGTTTACTGGGAACAAATCACCTGTATCAATAATTTTGCGCTTATTTGAGGAGGAATTGAGTTTACTGTATTAGCTATATTTGAGAGATTCTTAGACTTTATTTTGATATTTTATTACGGCCACATATTATTAAATTAATTTGAAAATTTGTTTATGTTATTCATTAATATTAGTTATGATGTCAAAGTGAGAGAATGATATAATTTTATCATAATTGTGGACTGGCATAATAAAAATTATGTTATACAAATTCCAATTAATTAGGTGTCAATAGTAATTCTCTCTTTAACATGTTATTGGGCCTGTGTTCGTAAGCTCGCTATGATGGATAGGCTTGACCCATGTATTGTAACGCACAGGAGGTCCTATTATTAGCCAACTTTTAAATATAGTCACCCCATTAAAAACTGTACGTGCTTTTATTGATTAAGTTTTAGAACAGCAGTAGTCAATCCTCATCACTTCTATCACGTCATTTCATAAAAAATAATAATAGATTCAATTATTCCACAATTTTTAAGTATTTATTTATTCAATTATTAAATTTAATATGTTACAATCTTAAAATTAATTAATTATAAAATCAATCTGAAATCTTGTGTTAAAAATTCTACGATATTTTCAAAAAGGGTAATGAGGTTCTTCTTTTTTTGCATCAGTGGTTTACGTGGAAGAGTCTTGTCTCAGGGATTTCCCAGCTTTTGCCAAGTAATGTTTGTTCTGTTTCTATTCTGAAGCCTTAGGCTTTTCGTCCCTTTGCCAAGTAATGTTGGTTCTGTTTCTATTCTGAAACCTTAGGCTTTTTGTTTTCTGTTTCCAATGCACACAAAAAAAAAACACAAATTTTGTGCTTACCCTATTTTCGCAACATCCAACCATTAATTGAATGAATTGATGTTATAGAAATAGAGTAGGCACAAAATTATGAGCAATGGTAATCTTTTCCCATTAAACCAAACTTGACAAATCGAGTGATTTAATAAGGGTTGTTGGTATAGGTGATCTGAAGCTTGGTTTATTTAAGGACCAGATCATCTATTTTTATTATTCCGTGCATATTTTATTCAATAAACATCCACTTATTCAATAAATGAGACTCAAAAAATTAAATAGATAAATAATTATAAAACAAGTTAGGTAAAAAGTAACGGACAGATATGCCTTGTTTAATTGTTAGCTGATAAGCTAATTATTTAGCTAATTGATCAAAATCAACTATTTGACTTAATCAAGAAACTAATTTGGTTGTTTTGTTGGAAGCTTCTTATAAGTAGCCTTTTGGACAATCAGCTGATTACCCTTTCTTGTAATTTTGATTTTGCTCTTAAATTTTGTCCAATCTCTTTTACTCTATTTGAAATTTTTTGTTGAATTTTATTTAAATTGTTATATTTTTAATTGGATGTATCATCATCTTCGTCGTCGTCATCATCATGATTATTATTATTATTATTGCTGTTATTATTATTATTGTCATTGTTGTTGTTGTTATTATTATTATTATATGTTATATGTTTTTTAAATAGAAATAAACTTCATTTTTATAGAATTAAATATTTAAAATCTAAATTCGCATAAGAATATTTAATAAAATACTAAGATATATAATATTCATATCCTTATAATTTTTTTAAACAGCTAATTTTACCAAATATCAAATGACAAATAACTAATATAATTTACTGATCAAATCAGCTGATCAAATCAATTAACCATTAATGCAATTAGCTAATTGTCAAACGGTTTATTTGGTAGCTTCCTCTATATTGTTTTGTAGCATGAAGAAGAGAGATAAACGAGATACTGACATACCACATCACTCCTTACACAAATCATTCCGTCTTTGTTAAAGACAATATTAAAGAAACTCTTATGTTAATTTTGATTTAATCAAGTTTAAGACCATGTAAAAAAGCATTTAATATGAAGTTAAAATTAAAATCTGATTAACAATATTTTCATATTTATCTTCCAGTACATATATAATGTTTATTAAGTTTAATTTATATATTGGTCAAAAAATTTTAAACTAGGAAAAAGCTCTACAGTTTTGTTCAAAATTTAAATAAAATTAGGTTCATTTCTTCGGGTGTCAAATATTTTTAATTTTGACTTCAGTCTACCAAATTATTTCAAACTTTAAAGTAGACTCAAACTTAAATTTAATGATCAATTCGGCTGGTTTAATTATAAAAATCTTAAATCATTCCTTTTTTTTATAGTTTTTAACTTTCTTGTTCAATTCACTTTAATAACTCTTATTAAAAATTGATCAATTTATTAATTAGTCAATTAATTTTTATTAATTAATAAGTTTTTATAAATTAAAATAAATCAATTAATTTTTATTTTAATATCTATTTTTCAATTAAGATAATCTCTTTTGATTATATTTTAAAATTTTTATTTTTATTTAATTTTTAGTTAATTTTATAACAGTTCAATACTGTGATTCTATTAAACCATAAATTTCTTATTTTATTGGTTTAGTTATGATTTTTAAAATATTGCCTAAATTATTACCACTTAAACCTTCTATATCAAGTCATTTTAAGTTACTAATTTGTTAAATAATTATTTTTATAGTTTATCTATTATATATATATATGAAAGGCAGCAACTAGAGTTCCTCTCGCAAAGAAGTCTATTTAAAAGGAAGAAAGTCTAGGAAACTTGGCGTTTCATGAAAGTATCTTTCAATGAAGTGGGCTTGCCACAAGTCACTTGCGTTGCCTATACTCAGAAAAATAACATATGTACATATATGTATGTATATATATAATCCGACACTACTACTTTTCTTATAGGCTAGACGCATAGGCAAACCTGTTCAGTAAAGAGACCAAGCCCACACAATTTCCGGAAGCACCAAGAATTTCGAGTTCTGCTTTGTTCTAAGAGATGAGAGAGCCCATGAACAGCCACAATTCACATTGAGATTTGAGGTCAAAACAGAAGCCTAAATATGAAAAGCCTTTGTTTGGTAAGTAAGAGCCCAAGATATAAAAATGAAAAACGAAGCTATTAAAGTGTTAAAGAATATATAAAACTAATTGAGTTAGCCTCACACAATAGCTTAAGCTATTGTGGCGAAACGGTCACTTTAACATAGTATCAGAGCCTCAATGACCAAATGGTCATGAGTTCGAATCCTACCACCCACCTATTCTAATTAAATTAAGTACAAGGTAAAGTAGGCCTGTACAAGTTTCAAGCCTAAAAGGCTTTCACTTGAGGGGGTGTATTAGAAAATATATAAAACCAATTGAGTTGACCTCACACAATAGCTTAAGCTATTTTAATGAAACGGTCACTTTAATATAAAGTACTTAACCAAGCTGAAACAAGAGTTCCTTTAGACACACTGGCTTGATTCTTATCTTCCTTTTACATGAACTTTCGTCTTCATTTATCCCCTCAAATGATATTAGATATTGATTTGAAACATACACAAAAAAACAAACTTTGATTTGATCTACCACCACCACCATTACCGACCACATCTGAAGACACGAAATGATTTCATTTCGGGATGGTTGAGATAAGTAGCACTAGAAAGGAAAACCTGGCACATTTGGTTATGAAATTACATGTTCATACTTAACACTTTCAGTGATCAAGATTTGCCTATCAACTTCCATGTAAAATTAGGAGTTGACCATTACCTTACTTTTAGTTACTTAGATCAGAACATCAAAACCAAATGGGTAGTTGCCCTTTTGTGTATATGTGAACCCTAAAATTGCATTCCAATAGATAAGCTTCTTGTGGCAATCATAAGGCAATAGAAAAATCACATGGCAATGGAAAAGTCATGTAAGTTATGAAACAAGTTAACTTTCTGTTTTTAACTTTATGTGTGTCCTGAATAAACTTTTTAATTATAGATGGGGATATAAATGAGAGGTTAATATTGAGTCAATACTTTAAATACCGAATCAATTCGATTGGTTTAATAGTAAAAACTTTAAGCTAGTTAACTTTTCGAATCAGCTTTCAATTTTTCGGCTTAATTTAGTTTAACGATCTTGTTATTAAAAACTGACTAGCTTATTAATCGGATAATTTTTATATAGATTAATCAATTTTTATAACTCAAAATAAACCGATCAATTTTCATTTAACAGCCTCCTTTTTAATTAAACATTAATTTTTTATATTTTAAAAAAAATCTTCTTCAATTATTTTTTAAATTTTTAAATTTTATTCATTCTTTAATTGA
>JANTNU010000233.1:34136508-34153641 GCA_024752395.1 Erythroxylum havanense
GTTTTGCAAATCATTTGTATGCCCAAGAATGGTAAAAGTCACCATTTTCTTTCACCATATTTCAGTTTAGGTACTTCCTTTGTGTATGGTTTACTCTATGAACTTGCATGGCAACAGAAACATCCCAATAACAAGTGAACGTGATCTCATAATACTCAGAAAGCAAAAGAAACGAATGATACAAAAACCAGATAAACCAGAACAGGAAAGAGATCCACTAGCCTCGTTGTAGTCTCTGCATCCGAATCTAATCATCCAATACTGCAAAATCTCACAGCATACACTGCATTAGACACGAAGTCCAAGAACATTATAAGGGATTATTAAAGTGAGTACCTTCGAGTAATCGCTTTCTACATCTCTATCACTCTCTCTAGGCTCCACAGTTATGTCAATGCGTGTGTGGTTTCTCTATCAATTGTCTGTACTGTAGTATGTAATAGCTGTTATTGTAGTTTTCATTGTGACTGTAGTTTCATTTCGCAGACTGTCTGGTTGGTTGGTTGGTTTTCTACTTTAAGTTGATATTAAAAGTTCGCATTAACTCTGGGACAGAATTTGTTTTGAAGACACGGAAACAAAGAAGCTTATCATTTATGTCTATTGTACAAAGTCTCAACAAGAATCAGAAGGCTCAAGTGTATGAAACGGATTCGGCTGTTACTTCTGTTATTAATACTGTTCTGTCAACTTCAAGATTCCAACTTTAAGACTTTTCTGTTCTTGAATTTAGTATTTAGTGTCTTTTCTTTCGTTCATTTCGAGTTTCCCATCTGGGTTTTACGTAATAGGTCACTTCTAGTTGTTTTTGCAGCAAATCACTTGAACCTGCTGTTTGTGTGTTAAAGAGTTCATTAGCTTCATGTAGGTTTCCGGAGTGGAGTTCCACTTTTTTGCATTGGTTTCTGCTTCGAAGTCACTTAAAGTTGCCTAATTTATCCACTAATGGCGCTTAACGAGAAGCTTTTTTAACTTTTCGTGTTACAGAAAGACAGCTGTTTTACCATTATAAGTCAGGAGAGAGAGCAAAGCAAAACATCATAAGACTAAAGTAGCAAGTTCAGTTGGTTGGTTGTACAAAGCAGCAACTAATAGCTTCCTGTTACCGAGATGTTCGCAGCCACTAGTGTTTGAAGCTCGTGCCGTTCTTGCGGAAAATGAAAAGTTTTCTCCTCCACAAAGAAGAAGACACCCAGATCTCGAGACTCTTTTCAATATCTCTGATTTGACATGTGTTACGTTCATTAATTGGGTTCATTTCGTGTATACCTTTCCTTTGTCCGCCATCTTCTCTCGAAAACCAAACTCAGGGTTCAATACATGGTACTCGAAAGAGATTTGGTTTCAAAGGACTTAGTTTTGTAAGTGCTCAAAAGGTGTTAATATTGACCTTCGAGGGGTTAAACAGTCCAAAATCACAAAAGGGTCGGTCATAATCTTGGCGTATGTGGGTTGCTTGCATGGAAACCAAGGTACTCGAAGCTTTGGTCTGCGTTTCTTCCATTAGATTATTATTGTTCTTTCCATAATTTTAGGTCCATTTGTCATTAGAAGCTGGTTCTTAACACTTGATTAAGTTTTTGAATAATATACTCAGTGTCAGTCAAGTTTCTGGCGGCGAATAGCATTATTTTATTACAGTAGTTAAGAGCCAAAGTTGGTCCATTAATTGTGCCTTTGCTGGGCTTATACAGGGAATTTTACTTAGTAGTTGATTTGAAAGGGAGAGTCTAGGATTGGTCTTATGAACTACAAGACATGCTGTGCGTTGATAAGGAAGAAGAGGAAGATGACTTGTTCTTTGATTCTGTTGATTACATGTCATATGATGGTCAAGAAGAGAAATTGAACTCTAGCAAGTTAGATTATGAAATCTGGTGTAAAGAGCCGCAAAGTGTGAAGCAGAGACGACAGAGCTTTTTCTGTGAAATGGGACTTGTTGAGTTTGATGCTAGGAGTAGGGACATTTTGGATAGGATTACTCGATGCAGTGGAGCTGTTTCAAGTTCTTCAGCTTCATGTTCAATCAGAGAGGACAGAGATGTGGTTTTTTGTGAGAGAGAAGGAAATTCTGAAGCAAGTTCTATGGTTGATGAAATTGATCAACATCAATTTGTTAAACCATTTATGATTAACCAATGTGGAAATTCTGGATCTTCACCTCCTATGCAACTATGTCAACAAGGCGAAGTTGAAGATTGTGAAAACTTGATGGTAGAGAAGAAGAAAAAAATAAAGAGTTGGTGGAGAGACCTCAGGTGGAAGAGGAAGGAAATAAGAGGTACATGTGTGTCAAAGCCTGAGACACCCGAAACAAACATAGTAAAAGTGAAGCAGAGCAAGAAGAGTTGGATGGAGTTTACCGGGATCTATAAAGGACAAGAAATTCAAGCTCACAACAGCTTGATCAGGACAATGAAAATTAACCCAGATGGCCAGTATTTGGCTACAGGTGGTGGAGATGGTGTGGTTTGCATTTGGAACTTAAGATCAGTGGATGTCTATTTGAGTTCTTTAGCATCTGAAGTTGATTGTTCTAGTAAGTTGACGTATAAGAAATCAAAATTCACCACAAAAAAGATAAACCTTCCATCAGTGATCATTCCTGACAAGGTTTTTCAGATTGAAGAGTCACCACTGCAAAAACTTCATGGCCATACCAGTGATGTATTAGACCTGGCATGGTCCAATACTAATGTTAGTACATATTTTAAAACCTTTTGAGTTGTTTTCTACTTTTTCTTTAGCTTTATATGGTTCTTATATGAAGTTGGTTTTGGGAGCTTCTGTTGCAGTATCTTCTTTCATCTTCCATGGATAAAACTGTTCGTTTATGGAAACTGGGTTCAGACCATTGCCTGCATGTCTTTCGTCATGGTAATTATGGTAAGTGTATGAAAAGTTGAAAGCTCCTTCCTCTTTTTTGTTGTTTGATCTCTATTCTTATTTCCAATGGAAAGTTATTGGCTGTAAATCTTTCCCATTGGCTATGTGACCATAAATTCTAAGCTGAGAATTTCTTGTCTTTCAATGGCATCAGTGACATGCATTCAATTCAATCCTGTCAATCAAAACTACTTCATCAGTGGTTCAATTGATGGAAAGGTACGAATTTGGGGATTGGACGAGAAGCGAGTTGTTGACTGGGTTGATGTTCGAGATGTCATATCTGCTCTTTGTTACCAGCCTGATGCGAAAGTATGATTCTGGTTCTTGGTTCTTCTCCTCCCCTCATATCACCAGGTTGTGAGTTGACAATATTCTAACAAATGGTATGGTGTTCTTTAATCATTCCAGGGTTTTGCAGTTGGCTGCTTGACAGGTTCCTGCCACTTCTATGAAGTGTCAGGTACATGGTTACTATGCTTGAGCAGTTCTACCATTTTATTTGAAGCTTTCTGATTCTCTGATTTTATGCCTAATCTTATCTTCTGATGCTACAGGCAGTGAGCTCCAGCTTGAAGCAGAGTTAAATTGTTGCACCAAAAAGAGGACCTCAGGAAACAGGATTACCAGCATTCAGGTTTCACCTTTTGAGATCTTGTCAATAGAAAGTTAAGCTTGTCACACCCCTATGTAGCATTAACATTTGGTTTTATTCACAGTTTGTAGACGAAATATCTAAAAAGGTCATGATCACTTCTGAAGATTCAAAAGTTCGGATTTTTGATGGATTTGACATTGTTGCTAAATTTAAAGGTATAATCTTTTAGTAATGTCTGTAATGATTTTGGTTTCCATGGTTCACTTGTATAATTCTATACCTTTCCAAGTAGGATATATTGTTTTTTGGCTTTCACCTTCCTGATTCTGATCATCCATCCGTGCATGGATCTCTCTTGCTTGGAAACTGGGCATATATATATGTATATATACAAGCTCATTTCAACTTAACTTGCAAGTTTATGAAACTTTTACGAAACTAGTCACTCTCTCTCCATGTGTATCTGTCCAATTCATCTCATTATTTATCGGAAGTCAATCTATTTCATTTATGCTAATTAATATATGATTTGTATATTATAGGTCTTCCAAAGTCAGGAAGTCAGATGTCAGCTTCATTTACTCCGGCTAGGAGACACATAATCTCAGCTGGGGAGGACTCTCGTGTTTATGTCTGGAATTATGGTGACTTGCGTACCCCATCATCCAAACATGTAGTATCTGTGAGGTCATGTGAACATTTCTACGCAGAAGGTGTGACTATTGCAGTGCCATGGTCAGGCATGCGAAGAGACTTGAGGTCCGCAAGGAGTGATGATAAACTCCATAGCCACATTCAAAGAGAGGAATGTGCTTCCTCCTGGAGAAGAGACTCGGACCAATTTTCTCTTGGCAATTGCTTCTTCATGAATGGTCATTGCAGGGGGAGTTCTGCAACATGGCCTGAGGAGAAACTTTCCTTTCCTGAAGTAGAAAATGAACATCATCAGGACCTCCACCATAGAAGCCTTGAGGAGCAGCAAGTTCTTCTGTCTGAGGCCTGGGGACTTGTAATTTTGACTGCAGGATCAGATGGAAAGATCAAAACTTTCCACAATTATGGACTGCCCATCAAGCTCTACTGAATGAGATCCTGAACCTGAAGACTTAACTCGCAAAAAAGACGCACGAAATCGTCCCGTTCCCTCCCCTTGTGATTTAGTTAAGATCATCCAGGGGCTCAGAATCTTGCAGCTTTAAACATGTACATTCCTCTGTCTAATTATTCTGCAATTTTTTCTTATAGTCCTACTAGTTTAGCATACTCAAAATCTCAGAAGTAGAGTCAAGTTCTTTGACATGCCATAGTTTTTCCTTAGTTCTTTTATCTTACTGTAAATGTTGTTCATAAAGAGGAATACAATCATTACTCTTATGTTCTTATTAGTGTCTGATCTTCTGAACCAGAACTTTTGTAAACCTACAAGTGATCGGTTGATATATATATATATATATATGCTCAGAAGGGTATGATTATATATTGAAAATTGGTTGGTTGATAGGATCTGATAAAAGTACCTTTAAACCTGTAAGTTTCTATTGATTCTCGCAAATGCTATGATAAAGATGAACTTGGAGTGAATTATGTTAGGCTAAAGATTGGCCTTTTACCTCGACCAATACTTGGAATCCTAATTTTGATTGTGTTTGCTAATCAAGAAGTTGATTTATAGTATTTTTGGTAAGTTTATTAAAGTTTTCACCTCTCCTTTCATTTTTGATAGGATTGTAATGCTCAACTCTTATGTAAGATTTCATAATACGAGTACTAGAGTAAGCATCCATTAGCATAGTGTCGGGCTGGAATTAGTAGTTGTGATTTAGTTCAGGTCCAGCTTGATCAGAATTTGGTTCAAATTGATTAAGCTTTGAGTTAAGGTTGGACCTTTTTTTTTAATTTTCATGGTTTTTTTTTATTTTGGTTTTTAATTTGGAGTGCAGGTTTGAGCCTCTTGGCCTAATGCCATCCCTAGCTGGGATGATAAGGGCAGAGACTGGCCTTGACTACAGATCCGTGAAAGATGGGTGACTCTTGGCAAGTTTCTAGTCCCGTTCCACATCAGAAGAAAAGAAGGAAGATCTTGAATTGTGAATTGAGTGTTCATGAGAACATCGGAGGTTCAAGGAAAAGAAATTGTCATATTTCACATAGGCTTGGCAATTTTGGCTCAATTCACGCTGAAGTTAATAGAGCAAATTGAGGTCATTCGAATGTTAGATCCATCTCGGGTAGCCTAAGAGTTGATTTAAAACTGCCCGAATAGCTCGAACTTTATTATCAAAACATCATTTTAATTTAATTTTTAAAAATAATATCATTTTGGGACAGTTCGAGCTTATTTGGGGGCTCGGATCTAACAAGATCGAGCCATTGTCATTTCTGATCTAATCTCATACCAAAAAGAATATGAGAAGTAAAAACTTTTATAAATTTATAGATTTTTCCGCCTTATCTGTTAACTCTTTTAAATCTGAATTAAAATTGTTGCCAGACCACTCTAAACTTTGCTCAGCAATTTCCAACAAAAATGCTCCTGCCATCACTTTTCCTTGGGCAAATGGCTCTCTTATTAATCTGTTTGTCTTGACCATTTTTCTTCACAAAGAAGGCAATTCAAACTTGAGCAGTGCAGAATCTGCAGATCAAACTTGAAGAAGATGCAAAGAGTGTTTTAAACTAAAATCATATGTTCTTAAGTAAAAGGGTGAAAAGCAAAAAGAGATCAAAATATGTGCAGTTCTTATTCTCAACTTGGGAACATTAATGGACTGCAATTCTTGGTAAGGTATCATTTGGAAGAATCTTCTCTTTTTCTTTCCCTGGTTTTTCTTGGTTTGGAAGATTGCTATTGTCTTTAGACTTTCATATGTCAAGCTTTGTACATTGTCTAGTTATGTCCCAAGAAGAACATGAAAGAAGTAGCAACTACACACAAAAACATTACTAAACAGTGATCCTTTAGAATCAGCACTTGGGCATCCAATCCATTGGCCCTTTCCCTCTTTTTCTGGGCGCTAAGAATTCCTGCAAGTTTTCCTGACAGACTTCCTTTGCTAAGGTATGAAATACAGATTCTATGTATCATTTCTGTGATGAATGCCTCAATATGATCTCCTTTTAAGAGAATTGCATCGGTTACATGATATGTTCCGTGAAAATATATTCGTGTGAGCTCACAATTTTTTGTATGGATCTTCTTCAGGAATATCTATGGCATCATCTAGCGGTATGAGCTTCCGCAACTTCCCATCACGGAAGGCGAAATTGCTTCCTTCAATATCACATGAAAGGTCAAGCAAGGACATAGGTAAGTAAGTTGTTCAATGGCTATATGGAATTGAAGTTCTGATGAAACTATGCAGAAAGATTGTGATGCTGAGAAGAATTTAATCATTTGTGAGGTACAGAGAAAACAAAGTAACTTTGAATCTTCACTTGGCAGATATAAAGGATACTGAGTACTTCCACAATCTGCCACTATACAGAGCTATCTACAATGGTGATTGGGAGGCTACAATGAAGTTCCTGAAAGATCATGAAGATGCACTGACGGCTAGTCTTTCAGCAGATGGAGATACAGCTCTACACGTCGCGGTTCTTGCCGGGCATGTAGAGATTGTAGAGGATTTGGTGAACAGGTTGGAAGCGGAAGACTTAACAATAACAAACATAAATAGTGCCACAGCACTTAACTATGCAGCCATTGGAGGAATTGTAAGGATTGCAGAGGTTTTGGTGAAGAAGAACAAAGACTTACTTTGCATTCCAAACCAGAATGGCCTCATCCCAGTTGTTGTAGCCTCACTCTATGGCCAGAAAGACATGGTTCGTTATCTTTATGCAGAGAGTCCAAAAGAAGAGCTCAGTCCTGAAAGAGGCAAGAATGGGGCTATGCTTCTGACAACCTGTATTATTGATGAACAATATGGTATTACACAATAAATCTGATCACATAGTACAATTTGTTTGTTGATCAACAAATCGTTCCCATGAAGTTTTCCTTGATCTGTTGTTTCTTTTCGGTTCATCGTTTTGTGTAGATATTGCCTTGAATCTGCTTCAGCATTATCCAGAACTGACTTTCCATCAAGATAGTGACAATGATACAGCTCTTGATATGTTGGCTCAGAAACCTTCTGCATTTCTTAGTGGATGCCATCTTTCTGTGTGGAACTATTGGATATATTTGAGTAAGAATACCTTTCTCTGCTGATCTTCACTTGAAGCAAGCCAGAATTCAGGCTTGTGTGAGAGCTTTTTCTGAATAAGATTGAATTCCAATGTACTCAATTCTTTTCTTGTTTAGGTATCCGAGTACCTCAGTCCGATTCCTCTGACAACTTCCATGAAGACATCGAAAGGCCCCATAGCGGACAAACCGATCAAAGGAGCACCTCTAAACAAGGTTCTTTCAAGTATCATTTATTTTAGAGTGTCAATTATGCAGGTTGCTTACTATCTTTGAATCTGCTAATCACATATTACAGTATTCAACAAGTTGTTGGTGATGTTCTGGAAAAGCGTGACAGTGTTTGGTAAGTAATAATTTACGAAATACTTCCTTTCAATATACAATCACTTGGAGTGCTAAAACATGTTGTACTCAACAGTTCCAGCTATCAAACACATGTATAACCTTAAATTGATGCATAGCCAAGCACATGAACTGCTCTGCTTCATCTGTCAACAACTATCAACTGTACACAAGTCCGAATTCAAAAGAGTTGGCGTGCAAAAAGCTGTATTTAATGCTATTAAGAACGGAATCATTGAGTTAATCATTGAGATAACTGATCATTACCCTGATATCTTATGGATTGAGGATGATTTCAACCGCGGAATCTTTCTATATGCAACTTTGCAGCGCCAAGAAAAGATCTTCAGCCTTATATATAGGATGGGTGCAAAGAGGCATGCAATGGCAACATCTTGGGACAAGCATCACAACAACATTCTGCATCAAGCTGCATTCTTGGCACCATCCACTCAGCTCGACCGTGTTTCGGGTGCCGCATTACAAATGCAGAGGGAGCTGCAATGGTACAAGGTAAGGTAGATGCTTGAACATACTTGGCAAGTTCTTCACAGGATTCTGTAATAGCAGCAGCACTTTTCCTCCATGGCAGGAAGTGGAGAAGGTCGTGCAACCAAAGTACAGGGAGATGGTGAATGTATATCGTAAAACGCCTCGAACATTGTTCACAGAATCACACAAGAAGCTAGTGGAAGAGGGTGAGAAATGGATGAAAGACACAGCGAATTCAAGCACCGTTGTGGCTGCTCTCATAGCAACAATCATGTTCTCTGCATTATTTACAGTTCCAGGAGGGTATGATCAATTCACAGGGACACCACTTTACGTGGAAAGGAACTCATTCATGATCTTCGTAGTGTCTGATGCAATGTCACTGTTTGCTTCAGCATCTTCATTGCTCATGTTTCTAGGAATCCTGACGTCTCGATATTCAGAAGAAGATTTCCTCATGTCCCTCCCTACAAAGCTGATCATAGGCCTGTCAACTCTCTTCTTCTCCATAGCTACAATGATGGTAACTTTTGGAGTGACCCTGGTGCTTACCCTCCATGAACGTTTATCTTGGGTTTCAGCTCCCATAATTCTGCTTGCAAGCCTTCCTGTCACTCTTTTCGCTCTCCTGCAATTTCCTCTACTCATTGAGATCTTCTTCTCCACTTATGGACCTGGAATGTTTGACAAGCCTAAGAAGAGGTGGTGCTTTTGAGTTTTGAGTAGCTTTTCTTTTAACTGTGTGTGATTCTGAGAATGATCACTTGTCCTTCTTCCATGAATAGTCTCACCTTCTCCTTCGTTTGTAATGGAACTTTGGGAAGAAAAATAATTTTATTTTCAAGTTAAAATAATGTGATTGTATTGAAATAATATAATAAAAAAAGTTTCAAAGATTTCCTTTTTGTGGGAATTATCCAAAATTAAAATTAAAATAATAAATTATAAAATAATATTATTTATTCCTTTATTATTAATATCTTAAATTAGGTATTATAAAAGTAAGAATATATTTTGTAATGAGATAATTTTGTTTTTTTTAATATGCTAAAAATTATAACATAAATTTTGTATAACATAACTGCATTTTTTCTTTTTATAAATTCAGATAAAAACTTGTGAAATTATTATAATATTTATTTTCATAAAGATAACAATAAGGTCAAAAAATACTTAAAAAATCAAGAAATGAAGATCAAAAAATTAATTTGGATTTAGGTCTTTGTTATAATTAAGTTTGAATAATATTTAAATTAAAATAAATATTTGAGATTTTAAATATATTTAAAATTTAGATACAATTGAAACCAATTTTACTTATTCAAAATTGAATTCGACCACTAAGAAGTCTAACATTTAACCAATTTCTTATTAAATTTAATAAAGATGACAATAGGTCAGGCTTGGATTGACCAAACCTTCTGAAGTCAATTAGTCAGGCTTGGATTGACCAAACATCAAGCTTAATTTTTCTAAACCGGAAACCTAAGCAAAATAAAGTCGTTTTGGGCTTTTAATAGCCTGAGGTTAGTCCAACAGGTTAGGTTAGGCTTGGCTTGTTGTCATCCCTAAAACTTATATATTTAATATAGGTTTTAATGTAATATTTGGAAGTAGTTAAGGGAAGATTATGTTAAAATTTGTAAATTTGGTACTAAATAAAGCATTTTTCTTTTTTTAAGGGAATAATTACTTCTTGATAATTTAATATTAAATAGAAAGTCTTCTCTCTAATATATTTTTGAGAAAATCTAAATTTGATTTTTGGTATTTTTTAAAATGGATATTGAATTTAATGTTGAATGATAATACTTTTCTCTAAAATCTAAAACACAAACTTATTCAAAGGTCGTTGTGGTCATTTTACACCAGAAACGGCTTCAAACGCAAAAGGCGCACATGAAATTCCGTGCGCACAAGCCGCGCACGTTAGCAACTGTCTCTTCTCTCTGGCCCTCTGAAAAAAAAAACCTGAACAGACAAAAGTATATTTTTATTTTTTAAACAGAAAAAAAGGCAATTCCAGCTCTCTCTCTCTCTAGCTTCGCCTTTATCTCTCTAGTGCAACATTTTCGATGGCTACGGCCTCCACCACCTCCTCGACGGAGGCGGCGACGGCGGCCGCGCGGGGATTCTCAGGGTCTCGCCGGCGCACCCTAGCTCCTCGACGGCCTTCTCCTCCGGCGTCGCCGCCTCCAAAGAAGCTGAAATCGATGTCGGAGATACTGGCCACCGCGCGCTACGCGGTGGCGGAGCCAGCTGATTACAACAGCATTAGCTGCCAACAATGCGGCTCCGGCGACCGGCCGGACGAGCTGCTGTTGTGTGATAAATGCGATAAAGGATTTCACATGAAGTGCCTGAGGCCGATCGTCGCTAGAATTCCGACTGGATCGTGGCTTTGTCATAAATGCTCCGGTCAGCGACCAGCAAGAAGTAGGGGAAATTTATTGGTTTCGCCTCTCGGTGAATGTTCTTCTTTTGAAAATTTTTGGTTTTTTTTCCTCTGGAGATGTAAAATTTTGACAATGTAGGTTCGTTTGGTTGAATTTTAGGGCTTTCGCAGAAGAAGATAATTGACTTCTTTAGGATTCAAAAGAGCATTGAGGAGAAAGAGAAATGGAGGTCTACTCTAGGTGAATTTCTTTACCATTACTGTTTTGTGGCTTTGTTTCTTCTTTCATGTTTCTGTTTGTTTTGGTTTTTCATTTGTTGATTCTATTGATGTTTTATGACTGAAACTGTTTCAGGCTTCGTGCAACCAATTTCTACTCAAGTTAATGTGCTTCTCGTTCAACTTCTGGCTAGAAAATCATATCAAACAAGTATGAGAACACCAATGCAATAACATAACACTAAGGAACATTATTATCCCTCTCAGAAAGAGAACAGCAAACACTTGATAGATTCAATTTAATGTCAAACAGAGAAGTGAATATAATAGTCATTCAGTGGTTGCTCTAATCAGGAATTTAAGTTGCTTATCCTAGAAATTTGTGATAATTTAGACCTTTCATTGCAATTAGTAAGCATGAAATTTCAATGAGCTATGTATTCAGAAAAGCAATGTGAGAATCAAGAGTCTTAATCCTATATTAGTATGCATTCCTCCTTGTCACTGAAACATGATTGTTTTTACATTACATTTTACTATAATGGCCTTCTATTAATTTAACCTGTAGTGATAGCCATCTATTGCATCTTAGAAGAAAACAATATGTAAGTATACATGTCAATAAGGCTGCCAACTTTATACCGATCATGCTCAGTCAATTGCGTAATTAATGCCTGATAGCAGGTTTTAGGGTCTTGCCATCTGATGCAAAGCTGTTGGCATAAGATATGAGGCTTAGTTTTCTGAAGATGCATGAGTAATCACCAAATTTGGCGTTTATATGCAAATTTAAGCTAGATAAAGTACTAAGTAGTTAAGGTGTTTTTCGGTATTAATAGTCTACCTTCTGCCATTGTTGTTTTTGTTACACTTTCAATTTTAATAATGCTGCTTTTCTGATGTCTGATTATGTTGGACAATTTAATTAGTGTCCATATTGAACTTCTTTCCTTGCCATATATGACATATATCAATTAGTTTGGATTCTTAGAAGCAACTAACGCATCTAATAGCATGATGGTGATGTTTGATTGTAAGCCACCCAACAAAATCACCTAAAATGTATCTTTACGTGCTAGGGCATTTAATAGTCTGTTATACTTCTCTGAGGTGGCTTTCAGGGATGTATCCTTACAGTTGACAGATATCACAGAACACGTAAACTAACTCCTTATCCTAAAAAAGTGCACGGATCATATTGGAATATAACATCTTTCAGCAGCACGGATATACGTTTTTTGGAAAGCTCCATAAATTCTATATTTCAATGAAGAGTGTCATTTATGTGAGTAGAAAGACACATAAGCATGTGCATTTTAATATGCACGTCTATGTAGAACCTGAATAGGACTCCCTATCTCTTTTGCTCCAGGCTGATTATTTATTTTAAAAGGCAGCAAAGTTTGTACAATCCAAGTTGGCTAGTTGAGTTCCACAACATAAAAAGCTGCATTTTTTTTCAAAGTCTCTAGTTATCATTTAACTAGATTTAGAAGCAGTGCATGAAGACCCCTTGAAATTCAACATACAATTCCAAGATGCGCATATAAAGAGCCTCTTGCCCCTCTTGGCTCTTTGCTGGGCTCTTAGTTGAACACCTATTTGTCCATTCATGAATTGGGGGTGATCTATTCTTGCATTCCTTTATTTCTTTTTCTGTCATGAGCTTTCCATGCAATTCTATAATAATTTTGTGTCTACTATTTTCTTTTCTTTTTTTCCCCATCTAATTAAGTAATTTTTGCTGAGTCACTGTACGATGTACTTGGAGATGAATTCTAATATAAATGATAAATACTTATTGACAAGGATTCTTTCACTTTGCATATGGACGGTTAACGGGGAACTTTAGTTTTATTGTGATTTGTACTAACTTTTCGGAATTGCCACTAAGCAAGAAAAGTAGCATAGATATTGGGCTCCCTATTCCATTTTGTGTGCAATTTGCGGCTTATTATTTAGTATTAGCATGCCTTCTTGCCTGTTCAAAACCTCGTATCCTGTTACCGATCTTTGCTTCCACAAGTATAGTGTTCTGTTAAGACAAAACAAACCTTAAAATGCTGAACTAGTTTTGTGTTAAATTCATTATCCTATTAAAGTGTTTTTGTGCTTTGTTTGGTATACCAGTTCCCTGAAGTCTCCAATTTATCCTTTTTATTAACTAATTTTTCAATACTTAAATATTTTCTTTTGCTTCTCTTGACTTGAAGAAGCTCGAAAGCGTCGGAAACGTTCTGGACCATTGGTTTATCAAAAGAAAAGGCGGAGACTACTGCCATATATCCCATCAGAAGATCCTGCTAGAAGGTTGAAACAAATGGGCACCCTTGCTACTGCTTTAACAACATTGCACATGGAATTTAGTGATGATCTGACCTATTTAACTGGCATGGCTCTGAGATCAGCCAATCAATCAATGTTTGAAGATGGTGGTATGCAGGTATGAACTTAATACTTATTATTCTTATTTTCCTTCAAGATCATTTCGACGTCATCAATTACCAGTCAGTATGGGGTGTTTTCATTAGGTTCTAACAAAGGAGGACACAGAGACATTAGAACAGTGCAGAGCCATGAACAGAAGAGGCGAATGCCCTCCCCTCATAGTTGTTTTTGATTCATGTGAAGGGTACTGGAACCTATTTGAAGTGCTAGTAACGCTTTATTTGGTCTCTGCATAATTGAGTCGGTTCGAAGTTGTTTTGTGTTGCAGATTTACAGTTGAGGCAGACGGCCAAATAAAGGATATGACATTCATAGCAGAATACACCGGCGATGTGGATTACATTAGAAATCGTGAACATGATGACTGTGATAGTATGATGACACTTCTTTTATCAAAAGACCCATCTAACAGCCTTGTCATCTGCCCTGATAAACGTGGAAATATTGCTCGATTTATCAATGGCATTAACAATCATACTCCGTAAGCCTGTATAACCTAGTCTCCTTAATGCTAATAAGTGAAGGGTATAGGTCTCACGGAAGGGCATTCTAATTACTCTCATATTTAGAATCCTTTTCTGAGTCATGCTTCATGTTTTGTAGCACTGGTCCAGCCTTATCCCTCAGCTTTTTCATTTCCAAAACTCTACATTATTTTTTTTCCAAACACTTATTCAAAAGTCAGTTTAGTATGAATTGTCTCTCATGGTTAAATCATATCCAATTTTATGCAGGGATGGTAAGAAGAAGCAGAATTGTAAGTGTGTGAGGTACAGTGTGAATGGTGAATGCCGGGTCTTTTTGGTCGCAACTCGTGATATTGGTAAAGGGGAGAGGCTATACTATGACTATAATGGATACGAGCATGAATATCCTACTCAACATTTTGTCTGAGATAACCAATAGAAAGTGACTAACAATCCTGAAGAACTTGGATGCAACTGTAGATCCTGATTAGATTCTTCTCATTCAAGAATTTATTTCACAGCTTACCGATTAAAAAAATTTAGATTTCTCCATTGTACTCATCATTTATAGTAATTTATGATGTAAAGTTTTCCTATTTGAGGCAAAGAGGAAAATAGAGAGGCGTAAGTCTTTTCCCTTACATGATTAGGACAAGTTTTGGCTTGCCTCAAATATTTACAGGAAACTCTTTTTGTCATACAGGTTTTTCAATGCAACCCTCTCGTTTCACCTGATGACTTTTTTACTTTCAGTGCCTCCAACTAGTTTCTATGGAAATAATAGTGATTGCCATTACATTACATACCTCGTTTCTCATCTCTATCTGTCTGAATTTTGATGTTTACTTGTATAGATATTGTGCTCAGTAGCTTGATTCATAATCTGATCCAACTTGTGTAACCTAAATCAGTTTCTGCATAGCTTTACAGGATCATCAATCCATACCATAGTACAATTCATTCAATCTCTTTTCATATACCTTGTCATCTCCTGAGTTCGACCTTGTGAATGCTGATTTTTCAGTAGTTCCTGACAGCACTCAATTTACTATTTTTTCATATTTACTATAGTGTCAGCTATTTCATGCAGAAATCCGTTTCTTAATTCAGTCAAAATGGCATCAAGGTGAATGATTACTTCAATGAGGGGTCCTGGTCTCTTTTATGTACATGTTTTCTGGCGTTATGTTCTTCAAAATGAGAAATGTTTTGGACGCTTTTGATGGATGTTTGGAAGTTTGCAGGAAAGTTCATGGTAAGTAGGGATGGCAAGTTGGTCCGGGTTAGTGGACCTGTACCCAAGTTAATAAGTTGAGTTTAAATTGATCGGATTCAAATTTTTGTGCAGATCAAGTCCGAAAAAGGATTTGGGCATAGTTGTAACTAAAGTTTTGGTCCGAATTTTCCATCCAAAGATCCAACGTCAATTATTCAAATTCAATTAAATTCAATTTTAAGTTCGGATTTTTGTTTATATTTAATGCATTAACAATAATAACAATAATAATATATCACTCTCGAGGATGATTCTTTTTTAAAAAATAAAAAAGGTAATTATCATTGTGATTCTTATATATATATATATTTGTGTATACAACAACACTCAGTATAAATCTTACTGAGAAATGATCTGAAGAGGTTGAGTAATATGTAACTTTACTCCTAATTGTTAGAGATACTGTTTTTAAATATGTATATATACACTAAATGAAAATCTTACCGAGACATAATCTAAAAAGATTGAGTAGTCTGTAACCTTACTCTTAACTAATAAAATGATTGTTTTTAGATATGTAAAGATTTTAGATATAAGATATCTAATGAAATTGTCGTTGGAATTGAGATCTCATTCAAAGGAAAAGATGTCAAATATCTGGAGTTTCTTTTTATATATTATATGGATGATTCGATCCGCAACGACATGATTAAGAATTGTTTGATCATTTTTCTTCGAAGAAGGGGCAAAACATAATCAATTTGAATTCGGGATAGCTATTCAACATCTTAATGAAAGACTAGATTTGTTTTTGTATACTACTCTACCTCTTCAGATTTCGTGTGTGTATATATATATCTATTGAAATATTTTTATTATTTAATCTAAGTGAACAAATTGTTTGATGTTAATTTTATCTTAAAATTTTTGTACATATTTTTCAATTACTCGACAACTTTGTAAGTTTACCAATAAAAAGACTAATAAAAACATTTTGTTATATTAAAATTAATACAATTAGTAAATGAGTAAAACTAAAAATGAAGCTATTAAAATAACAATAAATTAATATAAACAAAAATAAATTAAAGTTGTACTCATTATCTGTTTCTGTTAACTCCTCGAAATACCAAATCATGATTACATTCGAAGCACAAAGGAGGCCGCCGCTGTCTTCTGACTCGTAGATAAGAAAGGTGTCACCTTTTATATTTTTTTAAAATATGCTATTTATTTATCTACCGCTTATTAAATTTTTAAAAATTTAATCCTACATTTATTTTTTATAAACTTAATTTTTTTATTAATTTATATTAAATTTGGTTTAAAATGCTAACTTTATACTTGATTTTATTATATTTTTTTAATAAATTTGGTTTTAAATGCTAACTTTAGACTTGATTTTATTATATAGAGCAACCTCTATGACTCCTCCAATGGGCCAGGTAATGTGTGAGTTAGCTCACATGAATGATGAATGCCTCGTGAAGATTGACCTGCTGAAGCACCTGAACAAGATTTTCCCAATACTTGGTGTCACCATCTAGAGCACTAAAAGTGTGTGCAGAACATACCCATCATTGCACAAAAGGACACTGATCCTCTCTTTACATCCTAAGTAGCTGACAAGTGTCCTTTTGAAAGACAAGTCACTGTACCCTCTTCTTAGATTGGTTCTATCACCATGATTTTATCTTTAAACACCATTAATGAAAGCTCAGATCTTTATTAGTGGAGTTTGGAGAGGATGACAGCTTTTATGGTGTCATTTTCGAACCCCTTTAAAGTATATTCTTCTCTGATAATTCTAGTTTGTTTTGTTTAGTACAGTTTGCTGAGTGAAAATTTTTCTACAGTAGCTGATCATATCATCATAAT
>JANTNU010000233.1:34168776-34183893 GCA_024752395.1 Erythroxylum havanense
AGGGGGCCAGGGTTAGGCCAGGGAAGGGGTACAGAGGATCCCCCATTTTAGAGTTATAAAAAATGAAAAAATTAATAGAATATGAAAGAAAAATAAAAAAGTCTGCACTTTCTTATAATTTAACATTTTTTATTTCAATCCTTATATTTTGAAAACTCTCATTTATCTCTTTATAATATTATTTAGTTAAATTCATCATTTGATTTTAGTTCGATATTAAATTGACTTATCTCTTTATAACATTATTTAGTTAAATTCATTATTTGATTTTAGTTCTTAAAATGATATTAAATTGAAATTTAATAATTTCAATACTATGTTTTTTCTTAACAAAGCAAAAATAGATCACAATTTGGATTCGGGAACATGATAAAAGATTTTATATAATAACTAAATAATACTATAATGTGGGTGAATCCTACTTATTAATTATTTCCTAACCTTGGTGTTTCTAAACCTTCTTATTATGATTTTGACCAGTCTAAATCCAGCAGTTTGGTGGACAGCTTTTGAAAGCACTCTTAAACCAATATTACTTTTGCATTAAGAAAGTGTGATAAACCACATTCTCATTGCACATAAGAACCAAACTACATCAGAAGACTAAGTAATGATCTTAAACAAACAGAAGACAAGCTTGCAGCTTAAAAAAGGAAGTGTTCAACTAATTAGACTGTTGGATTGGATTATCAGTCTGTTTTCTTACTGCTAATTCAACAAAACTGAGACCACAGTAATCATGTTGCCAAATTTGGGTTATTGAGAAATGACATTTGATCATTTTTCATTCCCTAATCCATTTCTATCAACCAAACCAAATTGTTTTCACTAACCTAATCCATCAACTACTTCCACATAATGATGATGCCTCACTTCAAATTTTCTTGGAGAATGAAAGCTGATGAAGATCATGTTTTTTTGGTCATTTCAAGAATTCTTGATCTGTTTGCTTTGTGTTAAAGTTACCATTCTTCTCTTGATGGTTTGCCTCAGATTGCATATCTGTCCATTTTTTTCTAAATAATGGTTAAAAAGTTTCTTAATAAATAGTTAAAAGAAAGTGTAATTTGAAAGAAATGAAACATTGTTGGGGTGATAAGTATATAAACCCTTAATTTATTTTTGTTTAAAGACTAAGATTTTAGAAGAAAAGAGTAAAAGATACAAGATTTCTTTATAATTTAACTTTTGTTTTTTTTTTAATTTTAAAATCATCGAAAGAACTCTTAAAATTTGTTATTTTTAAACTTTTATTAAAAGATATTGACATATTGACATGAACAGAACATATGGATAATCAAATGTTACCGACATGAAATTTTAAGTCAATTCTTAAAATTGACTCGGCTCAATTAAATCCAACACAAACTAATAATTTAAAGATAAATCTTTCAAACATCATAATAACATTCAAAGTTTTTAACTTTGAACCTTCAGCACTATAAAATGATTATACTCAGGAGTACCTCAAGTAATGCACGTTGGTCTTGTAAGAAAATCTACACTTAATCACAACATCTGGATAGACTTAACTTTGCAGAAAGACCATGCCAACCTTGATTGCTTAGGTAACTTCCAAGATAAAAACTTTGATTGCTTAGGAATAAAATACCAAGAAAAGAATATGGAAGTATCTGAAAGGAACATTCACAAAATAAGATGAAAAAAAGAAAAAAAAATTGGAAGAGTAGGTGAGAACTAAAATTAATCAAACAGAAGTCTTATAGGAAAATTCGAATGGAAGTTACTTTGTCTATATTGACACTCTCTTCATTCCATGCTCTCAAACTGTATTATGCTCTTTCTCCATTACCTTTCTATTGGCTAGAGTTTCATACATCATCATAGGTTTTGCTTCATCAACTTTTCTTTCCTCTATCTCTCTGATGATACGTCTTTGGAAAATGGATCACGTTTGCATCCTGATTCTGCTGATTATGATTTTCTTTTTTCTCTGGTTTCATGAAACATAATGACCAAAGTTCATGATTATTGCAAAACTTTTGTTGAAAAGTTTTGAGTCTTTTACCTTTAACAATGTCCAATTTTCTTATCTTGTTAGTACCATCTTGCTAGTTTTGCTTCATTAAACTAGCTACTTTCTTTTCAATCATTCTGGTGAAGGATGATGATATCTCATCATCTTTAGCTTTAGCTATAAAGGGAAGAAATCAATCATTCACTATTGTCTCTTTCTTGTTTCTATTCTTTTTCCTATTAAAAAAATTGCTTTTTTGATGTTTTTGCAGCTCAGATGCTGCTGCTCTTCTGTTGCTGAAAATTTGGAATGAGGGGAGCAATGGGCAACAGCCCCGGTTCTGTTGAAACAAGACACAGACTATCTGCATCAATGTATATTTTCACTGAAAATTAATTGAGCATAGGCCATGTTTCATTTTACTCTCATGCACCAGTAGCCATAGGAGTTATCATAAGAACTTGTTTTCTGGATGGGTTGAGAACCTGAGCATTATAGAATTTATGTTTTCTCTGAAAGTTAGCTATTTTTATCTGCCAGGCATAGTTTATTGCAAAGTACTTTGGATTCAAGATTGACCCAGATCCCGTCCCTTTCATTAGTTTCATCTTGTCTAATCTATGTTCTGAACAATTTCTTCATTAATTCTGGGTTAACTGCGGCCTACATGAAGATAGGTAGAACAGTGAAGATCTTCCACAAGTTGAATCAGAGTATTAGTATAACCAATTGTTTTTTTTACACACAAGCATCTGAGTTTAGTTTGTATCCAAGCATATCTAGTTCCCTGATTTGTACATTCTTGAAACTTGATCTCTGGCATTTTGGAATTGCAATTATGTGAAGCATGAGGTCTAGCTAACATCAAAGTATGAATTGATGAGTGTTTGCTATTCATACATTATCACTCAAAAGCATTTCCTATTGCATTATTAGTGATCTTAGTGTTCCTCTTGAATTCTCACATTTTTTCAATTGGAAAACTTCCGTGAGCAGAGAAGATATATACAAAAGAAGGATACAGAAAGGTAAAGTTAAAGGTTCTGAGAAACCATATCAAATTTCCGGTCATGACAGGAGCTCATGCTGCAAGGTTTCTCCATTGAAACTTGTCCTCGTGGTCATCATTTGTGGAACCATTATGACCCTCTTACACTCTCCAGAGGTTGATCATTTTTCAGGCTCAAAATCAAGGTACACAAGGATCGTGAATCAGTTTCTTCAGGTTCTGTGATATTCTTTCTGAAACTATAGTTTCATCAATAAAAAGAACCATAATCCTTGGAGTTAAGAATGGAAAAATGCCAATCTCGTCTCAGTAGGATATTTTGTTGTCTTGTTTTGGGATAAATTTTATGTCATTGCCACATTTCCTGGATAGTTTTCCTTGCAGGATAGAGCTATGCTAGTATTTTCTTCTCAGATATGTTACTGTCATGTTTATCTTTCAGATAATGTCTCAAAATTCAAGGTGCCAGAGAGCTAGACAAATGTTCTAATAATAATGATCCACACTTTCTAATTTGATAAAAACCCGAATGCAGGCCGAATTTCGTCAACCGCTGGATTTGGGGAGGGTTGGAACAACGATATGTCTCAGAGTTGGATACAAATTGGCTCGATGTGATGAAGGCCATTGAAAAGCTGAGTGAGCAAATTGACTACCAGGGAATTGGTCTGTTGAACTTCAATAAAAGTGAAGTGAATCAATGGAAACAGCTTATACCTGACGCTTCCCACATTGTTCTCCATCTGGACTATGCTGATAAAAATGTGACTTGGGATACTTTGTATCCGGAATGGATCGACGAGGAGCAAGAAACAGAAGTTCCCGTATGTCCATCTCTACCAAAACCTGAAGTGCCAAGAAAAAGACTTGACCTTATTGCTGTGAAGCTGCCCTGCAGAAACGAGGCGAATTGGTCGAGAGATGTAGCTCGATTGCACTTGCAGCTCACAGCGGCGAATCTTGCAGCCGCTGCAAAAGGATCTTATCCTGTCCATTTACTTTTCGTCTCCAGGTGTTTCCCAATACCAAATCTTTTCACTTGCAAAGAACTTGTTCTAAGAGAAGGCAATGCCTGGTTGTACAAACCAAACTTGAATGTTCTGAGACAGAAACTCCAGCTTCCAGTTGGCTCCTGTGAACTTGCACTTCCCTTCAGAGATAAAGGTCAGATTGTTACTCCAGCTTCTTGCTTCATTTCCACATTGATGCAGAAGTAATAGCTTTTGCATCTATGAATTCATTGATGCAGAAGTAATAGCTTTTGCATCTATGAATTCACAAGCATACACTCAAACCATACACTTAGGTGTTAGTGATACACCAGACAAGTGAACACACCCTCAAATTATCAGAAGTAACAAATTCTAATACCGTCTTTCATTATATCAGAGAGAGTTCATTCAGGGAATCCGAGGCGTGAAGCATACGCTACAATTCTTCATTCGGCTCATGTTTACGTGTGCGGAGCCATTGCCGCAGCTCAGAGTATTCGCCTGTCGGGATCCAACAGAGACCTTGTAATACTTGTTGATGAGACAATCAGTGTTTATCACAGAAGTGGACTTGAAGCAGCAGGATGGAAAGTCAGAACAATTCAGAGAATTAGGAACCCAAAAGCTGAGAAAGATGCATATAATGAATGGAACTACAGCAAGTTTCGGTTATGGCAGCTGACAGACTATGACAAGATCATATTCATTGATGCAGATTTGCTTATACTCAGAAACATTGATTTTTTGTTTGGCATGCCAGAAATTTCCGCAACAGGAAACAATGGAACTCTATTCAACTCAGGTGTAATGATCATTGAGCCTTCAAATTGCACATTCAATCTCCTGATGGAACATATCAATGAGATTGAATCCTACAATGGCGGAGACCAAGGTTACTTGAATGAGATCTTCACATGGTGGCACAGAATTCCGAAACACATCAACTTTTTGAAGCATTTCTGGATTGGTGATGAAGAAGAGGTTAAGCAAAAGAAGACTCAACTCTTTGGTGCTGAGCCTCCAATCCTCTATGTCCTTCACTATCTTGGTGTGAAGCCATGGCTGTGCTTCAGGGACTATGACTGCAACTGGAACGTAGACATATTTCAGGAGTTTGCAAGTGATGTTGCTCATGAAAGGTGGTGGAAAGTTCATGATTCAATGCCTGAGAACCTGCACCAGTTCTGCCTCCTGAAATCAAAGCAGAAGGCACAACTTGAATTTGATAGGCAACAAGCCGAGAAAGCAAACTACACAGATGGACATTGGAGAATCAAGGTTAAGGATCATCGTCTTAAGAAATGTATTGACAATTTATGTTCATGGAAGAGTATGCTGAGACACTGGGGTGAAACAAACTGGACTGATGATGAATTCTTCACTCCAACACCACCTGCCATAACCGCACAATCACTCCCTGGTCCATGAGCTAGTATCTTCTTCCATTTGCAGATTCAGACATTTGGGAAGTGAATAACACTGAGTTCACAATGAGGAGGCCTCCTTCTGGTTTTGTAAATTTTTTTCTCAAACCATCCAGAGTTGGTAGAGCAACTTGTTTCAGGATAGGAATCATAAACTTCAGCCCCTTTTGAGGCTAGAGATCATATCCGATCTTTACTTGTACCAGAATTTTTAATTATGTCATTGGACAAAAGAATTGATGTTTCATCCTGTAATTTTCCTTTAAATCACACAAAATTTCTATTTCAACCTTGCAAAAAAAACCTCGAACATGATATAATCCAAAATCAACAAATCAAATTTTATTGAACCAAGTTCAGAAATGGAAAATTGGGTTGCGTCAAATTCTTAAAACATTCAATAAAATGAAGAGTGTTACTAAGTTTTTAATAATCTTTTAATGTTTATTTCCTCTTTGATTTTGGAACTTTCTCTCCTAAAGAAGTCTGCAAGTTTTTGCTTAAAATCTAGTCTCTGAACATTTGTCACATATAAAATATCCCTTGAAATGCTTATAAATTGAGTTCATCCTTCATGGTTACTCATGATTAAGTTTCATAATCGCCAGAAAGCACAAGCCCATCAGATTGGGCTGTTGAAGTTCAATAAAAGCTTAACAGGCCTTAGAGAAAGGATTTTGCACTTGCTACGTTTCTTCTTTGGAATTGAAGTCACGAGGGAATACAATTTATATACATCAATTTTGATGTTAAATTTAATCAAATTTGAATTTTCGACTATGAACTTAATTCATGTTAAATTTATTTTTTTTAATTTTAAATTAAGTCGAATCAAATATAAATTAATTTTATAACATTATTTGGATTGACTCACGGAAATATTTTATCTAATTTAATTGATGACGCGATCTCGCTTATGAGGTTAAATCAATATACTCTTAAAAAAATTATTTAAATTAAGTCGATCAAGTTTATATATTTAAGTTTTAACCTAAATTTAAATTTGATTAAAAGCTTGTTGACATTTTATAAAATTAGTTGAATCCAAAAAATTTATTAAACTTGAGTCAATCAAATTTAGATATTTAAATTTGAACTTTAATTTAAATTTGACTAACATAAAATTTATTTATTGACGTTGAGTTTAATTTAACTAATTTTTATTATTAAACGAGTTGCTCCATAAGTCAATAATACTTTATTTCCATAAATTAAAAGACTCAGTTACAAAATTTCCAAATCAAGAAGACTTTTGAAAGGTTTGCCTTAAATCACTCCTAAAAGGCCTACAATGTCAACATTTCATACAAACTGATATGCATCATAAACCACAATGTTAGGAGAAAATTTATGACTTGCCAGTTTGATTGAAACCATAAGAACAGTGACTTAGAAGTATGATTGCATATATTGATTGGAATTCATTTTCACTTACCTAAAAGTTACTTAAAAAGCTGACTTTCAATTCAATTACCCTTTATTGTAACATCAATTAGTCACTTTCTAATAAAAAAGTAACCTTTAACTTTAACTACATCCACCCATTTCCTGACTTTCTAAGGAGATTTAAGGTAGAGTTGGTGAAACCAACATTATGAAAAACTGCCTAACCATATATTTTTTAGATATTTTCTCAATACTTTTTTTTTTGAATATTTTGTTTCGTATGTTCATTGCGAATAAGTAGTATGTTAATAAGTAGTATGTTAATTTAGTATTTTCTCGTAATTGTTTCACTCTTTTAAAGAAAAATCTATTATCATTATCCCAAACTTATCAAAGTTTTAAATTGAAAATTTTATTTTCAAATTTATAGATATAAAAAAAGTTACTTTGTTGCTTAATCATATATTTTTAGATATTAACCGCTATTTTTATATTTATTTAATATTTTATTATAATTCTTTTATTCTTAAAGAACGAGTTTTGAAATAATTAGTAAAGTTATTCTTTAGTTATCAGAAAGTCACGAGTTCAAGTCGTGAAAACAACTTCTTTAAGGAAGTTGTATACAGTAATGACTCTCTCAGGAACTTTGTGCACCGAAATTTGTCTTTTTATTTTTAAAGAAAACGACACTTTTACTGTCCCGAATTTATCAAGACCTTAAATCGGAGAAATTATTTTCAGATTTATAAATGTCAGACTCAAAATTGAAGATAAATTAGAATTTGATCATTTGCTTTTTGTTGTTCTTTTTTTTATTGGTTACTTTAACTTCATGACTTATTCTTTTACACCAAATTTCATATGAGAGACAAGTAAAAAGGTTCTTCTAAAGATTATGGTGGATACTTTTTAACATTATCTTAATAGCTATAACATTAGGTTTTCTTTCTAACTTGGACCATTCCTTAGACCCATACCTAACCTAAACTGCAACTTTAGATTTGTCAAAATGGTTTATAACAGAACATGTGGTGGTTGTTATTTCTCACCCTTGTCAAAGCCTGGAATAGGACAATTTGGAAATGGGAGACAAACGAACACCTTATCATCCAGATAGTGGATGCTCTGTCCTCATGCACTATATGTGAAGGATTTCAGGAGAATGTGAACATAGATTCAAAGTGTCTTCACTATTGACCCGTGATTCTCCCAATCATTAAGATAAAAATTAGTTTTCAAGTGTAATTCAGAACCTAAGATTTTATATAGACATACATGAACAGGCTCTACCAATTACAAGATGCTTTAAGCCAAAAAGTTACACGATTTTTTGTCCATATAAGATTAATCATGAAGAACTCATGTAAGTTTCAACACTATTAACGTCAGAGTCACAGAAATATGGGGCTCCTGTAATCTCACGGAATCTCATTTTCCAGTACAATGTATACACAAAAAGTAGCATGACACACATGCAGACAGGGCTATTCCCAATGGACTGCTACTTATGATAATGTTAGCCTGTGTTTACCTAACCACATGTGGTGGATGACATATGGTTGTTCTTCAACGTAACAAATGCTTGAATCATACATTCACATCATCTTCATTCTCAGTTAGTTCAAAATCTACCATGTCCTTATCCTGAATGGTCCCAAAAGGGTACACAACTATCATATTGTTCACTCAAAGAAGAAAAAGAAAAATGACGTACGCTTAGCTATTTTTTTGGTTGAAAATCAGCAACGGTTGGTGAAGCTAAGCTCAAGCTACCACAGTGCAATCATAACTTTGCACAGAGCAAGCTTGCGTGACATTCGTAGGGGCAATGACAGGTCCTGCAAGGTAATGTTAAGAAAGCTGAAACATGGTTCATCAGATAAGATTTTTACTGATCTGATAAACTATGAGAGTGACGGAAAGCATCTCACACTGACAGCAATCTTTTATAATATACTGATTTATAAATGATTAAGGATAAAAGCACCGGATTAACCTGAAAAGATCGAGTCAGGTCACTAAACCTGCCCATTGTCAACCTTATTGCAAAGTTAAAGTGAAATTTGGAAAGGTTTGTGTCAGACATGCACTGAAGAAAGCACTTTCAATGTGTATATGAACAAGGGCAAGTCCAAAACTTAAAAATAAAGACTTTATATGGTATTGCTATTCCACTAATCGGATGATAATAATGGTACCGGTCACTTATCCCTTCAACTAAACCAGTATGCAGATAATATTTGCTACAACTAAGATGACTGAATAATCAAGAAGAATTTGGGATCCACTCATTCCCTTGGATAAAATTTTCTACCGAATATGCATTTACATGCTCTGAAGGAATCTGATTGCTCCAACTAACTCTTCCTGCCGTCTTAGATCCTGGTCCAGAATTCCCAAACTCTCCATAGTACAGTGTTTTCAAAGCAAAATCACCAGACCATGGCAACCACCCTTGTGGTGATATAAGAACTTCGAAGTTGCAGTTTATGAAAACAACTCTGGAGTACTCCTTCCAAGGCCTCCCCAAGAAATTTTTGTGGACACTAGGTTTTCCATGATACAAAGCCATATATTCTTCAGTGCCATTGATCAAGCAATTTTTGAAGACAAAACCTGTTGATTGTGCAGGATCAGTCCTGCCATGTGCCGTGACTGCATTATTCTCACCTTTTTCCGGCTTTTCTTGCCTTGGTTTCACCAAAATCTGGCAACCGTCAAAAATTGCAGCTGAGTTGCCAAAGAGGAAGTCTACATTGCCCACAATGCGGCATGACTTGTAGTATTGCCGAAGGGAATGAGCATAAAGAGTGTCCTGATTGCCAAGTAATTCGCAGTTCTCTATTACAGACAGATCGCTATCTACTCTTAAAGCTACTGCTTGATGGGTAGGAGCTCCTGCCGTATTCTGAATTGTCAGGCCACTAGCCATGAATCCATCCCCAAGAACTCCTGTAACGAATTACGAACATCATATCAGAAAAAAGACGAGGCAAACTAAACCTGGCAATCTTAGTATAAAATAATGCTCGGACCAACTGTAAAAAACTAGAATTAAATGCAATCCAATTTCATCTACTGCTTCTGGAAATTTGTGGTACTCAAATTCCTTTCTCAGGTCGCTATTATAATTAAAGCTAAGTCATGTAATTAGGAAACAGACCATGTGACAGATACACAAAATGCCAAAATGAGTCAGTGTATCAACTGCTCTCGCTGCACAAGTTATCTCTATTAGCAGAATCTACCAATAGTATATAGCCAAATGTGTACTTCTACAGCTGCAATATCGAACAAATTAGCATTTAACAACTAACTGCCAAGAAACTGTCGGTGTGAAATGAGGTCTTGTATTCTTCTTTTGCATTTTGCCTTCGAGTAATTCACAGGTGACCTAAATCTTCAACTTACCAACTGTAGCAGATTCAAACGTCGTAACCCTTAGCTGACCAGCATTTTTTGAACCTGTGATCACTGTTATGCCAATACCATCACCCAAAAACACCACGTTTTTTTTCTGAAGCGGAACTCGAACTATCTCCTCGTAAACACCCTCCTTGATACGTATCACAAACCTACAGTCTGTCTTATTATCTGGAGCTGCATTAACAGCTTCCTGAACTGTTCTGTAACAGCCATTAGTGCCGTCCTTGCAAACTATAACATCATCCGATAAATTTGATGGGAAACCACCCTTAAATTCCATTGCACTGGCACGACCAGGAACTTCCCAGAACCCATCACGTTCTGTTTGTGGTGGTTGCCACAGCCGGGTTTCATTGCCGAACAAATCATAAGACACCATCATGCTTAGTGCATTGCTGGTGAGATTAATCAAGTTTTCCAAGAACAAGATTGTTTCTTTGGCAGAGGCTATATCTCCAACACGACTCCGGAGTCCTCCATAGCAACCAGTTTGGTAACTAAGAGCAGCGCTCATCCAAGCGCGAACATTCTTGATCTCGCCGTGAGGCAATGCATCATTTGACAATGAAATGCGGTACTGAGAATAAGAAAGAACCTCCAAACAATCCTTGGCAGCATTAGTGAGGTTTTCATTCTCAGAAGATCCTCGGATAGATTCTAACATAGAATGTGCAGTCTTGAGGTTTTGGGTTGACACCCAGAAAGCAGATTGGATTATTTGAACTGGGGTTGGATTCGAAGGGACATGGTTAGACTGGATTAGAGAGGATTGGCAGGTTTCAGGGTGTCGTGTAGCATTGCAGGCTAGATGGATCTCATGCTCAGGAACTAATTTAGTCTCAGAAGAAACAACAAACAACAGATGACAACAAATTATGAAAAGAATACATTTGAAGGATGAGAATGAGAATGCAAGCTTTGACATGGCAGTACAAACAGAAATGGCAGCAATGGTGATTGGTAATCCATGACAACTTTTGCATATATTATATAGAGATCAACAACATGAAAAGGGACATCTTTTACCTAGACTTTTAACATGTTTCATCCAATTAAGATAACAGGTAAAGAGTACAATTTAACCTGAATTTGTTTTTCATAAGCACCTAAAAAGATGTTACCTTTCGTTCATTTTAGGCACCCTATAAATAGTCTTATGCATATGCAACAGAGTATTGTAATAACCTTCCAAAGTATTGGAGGCACTAAATTATGACAATAGATCAAGTCCGACTTAGAACATAATTTTTTTATTTTAAACCGAAACTAAACTCATTTTAGTACTTATCAATTTTATGAGCGATTTGTTATTTTGAAAATTTTAATTAAAAAATATAACGAATTTTTTCAAACTCCACGTATCGAAATTTTGACTATTGTTGTAGTAATAAAATTTTAAAAAAATGAAAATTTTGCTTAATTTAGCTATAAATATTTATTATTTATCAAATTTTACTTTACTTAAATCTTCATTAAGTCCTATTTCCCATAAAAATAGAGAAAAATAGAAGGTGATGGGTAGATAATTACCAACTGTAGCTGTGTTATACGTGGCAACTCCTGGTTGGCCAACGCTCAAAGAGCCTGTAATTACGGTTTTGCCCATGCCGTCCCCAATAAACACAACATTCCTTTTCTCTAACGGAACTCTAACGATCTCCTCGTATACTCCTTCCTTAATGTGTATCACGAACTTCTCGTTCCGCCTATTATCCGGCGCCGTATTGACCGCCTCCTGCACCGTTTTGAAACATCCGTTACCTTTACTTGTACCGCCGTCCTTACACACCATGGCGTTCACCGCCAGATTCCGCGGGAACCCGCCTCGGAAACCCGATTCCGCTCCGACCGACCCTGGTTTCTCCCAGAAGCCGTCGCGTTCCGTCTTCGGAGGGGTCCACTTGGCGGTGTCATTGCCGTAAATATCGTAAGAGACGATCATGCTGAGAGCGTTACTGGTGAGGGTGGAGAGGGAGGCCAGGAACGCCATGGTCCGGTCGACGAGGGACGTGTCGTTGGCGTACTTGAGGGCGTTCCAGCAGTCGTACTGGAATAGCAAGGCGGCACTCGTCCATGCGCGGGCGTCCTTGACTGCGGCGCCCGCGGGAGAGGAGAGGCGGTGGCGTGAGTTGGCGAGGAGCTCGAGGCAGTTGGTCGCGGCGTTGGTGCGGTTAGGACTTCCCGCCGCGGAGTCGAGAATGGACTTGACCATGGATTGGGCCGTGACGAGGTTGGTGGAGGATAAAGAAATGGCGGATTGGATGATTTGAAGGGTTGTAGAGTCGGGAGGAACGTGATTGAGAGAAGTCTGGCAAATGTCGGGGAATCTGGTGGCCTGGCAGGCTTGGACGATCGCCGGAGAGGATCCGGCGGGGACAGGGGGGTGTTTTCGAGTGGGTGGTTTTGGTGGGGGTTGGTTATGGTGTCGGGAGGAGGAAAAGGAGGAAGAGAGGGTTAGGAGGAGGAAGAAGAAGAAGGAGAGGAGGGAGAGGGAAGCCATGAAGAGGAAGGTGAGGTTGGTTAAGAGTGAGAAACAGTGAGGCTTTGGATGATGATGGCGATGATGACGATGAGATTGAGACTGGGAATGAGAGGCCATTGGGATTGGACTGGAGGAATGAATTTATAGAGAAACTGATTGGAGAAGAAGAGAGCTAAGTGACATATGAGTAGGCGACAACCAAAGCTCTCTCTCTCTAACCCCATTAAAGACTTGATTAAGACTGTGTTAATGTCCACGATGAGATGATTTTAGAGAGAGAAAAAGGATTAGTCCTAGGAGGGTCACGGGCCTGGTTGAATAAAGTTAAAAGTTCTTTAAGTTTTGTGACCAGACCAATGCCAAAACCTGACTTGAAATAAAGGTATTTTTTTAAAAAAAAGTAAAGCGGGTTTATCCGAAAAAAAGTCTCTAAATAACTAACATAAATAACACTAATAACATCATAAAAGAGCCACAAATTCACCGCATCCGGATAGCTAAAGGATGAAAACCCTTAACATGACAAAATCAATGGATAATAGCTCTGAAGATCTTTCCTGTATTAATTAATATTTGCTAATGAGTAGAATAATGTTATGATGTAAGAAATTAGGCTTTGTGGCTTTTTGATGGTTATCTCCATTGCTACACATAGGTTTCTACTAAGAATGATGCGTTTAAGTGGGGAGTGTTCCCATCTTGATGGAACTTCAGGAACTGCTTAGAAATTGAATTGCAGGACTCTATTGTGTGGTTTCGGTAATGACAACTGGGCATCGGCACAACGACGTTGTCATGGTACTGGAAAGACTTGGAAACTTTAGCTGATCTTCTGCTGAATCTAGGGAAGCTGATGAGCCAGATTCATGTTGATCACTTAATTTTGTTAGATCAGAATGCGAAAAACTCAAATTTCAACTATGTGAAAATGGAGGAATACTCTGAACGTGTTCATTGCAGGAGCATTGTTTTGCGACCAGGAAGCCAACCACATCACCTTCGATGGTATCAGGTCAGCAGGAGCTGACTTCATATCTCAAATATCTTCCAGGGGGAACAGTTGGATCACTCAAACCGGTTGATGTGTTCCTTTGCTCTTTCGTGGGATAGGATCAATAAGTTTGACAATGCCATTAAATTGCATAGTAAGATAATCCCTGCAACAGAATTGAATATCAAGAACATGCTATATCTGGGAATTGGAGACAGTATAAAGCAACCAAGCAATACTATCCTACGAATTCATTGAATTTCATGTATCCAGAGGGCCACAACAATACCAACAATATAATAAAGGAAAATAAATACCAAAAGCACTTCTTAATGCTGCAAAAGTTTCCCTGAGCAGATAAAACCACACCTAACTGAAGCATAAAATGGTGGAAATCCTTCCAAACGCGTTAGATCTACAGTTAAGCTTTGTGAAGACTGCCCGCAACTGCAGTATATACTTTTTCATCAGGTGTGAAGCCAGCCCCAATCATTTCCTCATACAAAGTAAAAGCTTCTGATGATCTTCCTTCCTTGGACAATCTCAATATCATTGCTCTGTAAGTGATCACAAGCATGATTAAATCCTTCTTACGCATTTCGTTGAACATTTTCAGGGCCTTGTCTACCATACCGAATTTACACTCACCATGGACAAGTGATGTGTATGTATATATGTCAGGCATCAGTCCTTGAGCTTCCATTTTTTCTCTTAGCTCATAAGCTTCCTTCATTTTCCCTTTCTTGCTATAACCATCAATTAAAACATTGTACGTGATAACATTAGGCCTTTCTCCTTTTTGCTCCATATCCCGAAAGAACCTCTTTGCTTCAACAAAATTCCCCTCCTTGCAATACATGTTGATCAAGGTACTATACGTGACAACATCTGGCCTTTCTCCCTTTTGCCCCATATCCCGAAAGAGCCTCTTTGCTTCAACAAAATTCCCCTCCTTGCAATACATGTTGATCAAGGTATTATAAGTGACAACATCAGGCCTTTCTCCCTTTTGCTCCATATCTCGAAAGAGCCTCTTTGCTTCAACAAAATTCCCCTCCTTGCAATACATGTTGATCAAGGTATTATAAGTGACAACATCAGGCCTTTCTCCCTTTTGCTCCATATCTCGAAAGAGCCTCTTTGCTTCAACAAAATTCCCCTCCCTGGAATACATGTTGATCAAGGTATTATAAGCGACAACATCAGGCCTTTCTCCCTTTTGCTCCATATCCCGAAAGAGCCTTTTTGCTTCAACAAAATTCCCCTCCTTGCAATACATGTTAATCAAAGTATTATACGTGACAACATTAGGCCTTTCTCCTTTTTGTTCCATATCCCGAAAGAGCCTGTTTGCTTCAACAAAATTCCCCTCCTTGCAATACATGTTGATCAAGGTATTATACGTGACAACATCAGGCCTTTCTCC
>JANTNU010000233.1:34188980-34199048 GCA_024752395.1 Erythroxylum havanense
CAAAGCCACCACAATGGTCTCTTTGATACGGAACCAACACTGCTTGTTGCCTAAACCTTATAACCTGCATAAAACCCGTATGAGCATGTCACTAAAAGAAAGTTCTTCCCCCGGAATCCTAAACCTTAAAAAGCTTAAACAAAAATGAAAATCAAAAACCTGGATTTGTGAAGTCACCATTCACAAATCCAGGGAACATTTAGAGTAGAGAGACGCAGTTCAAGTTGATAATTAACGTAGCACAAACATAGTTCAACTCGGGCATTAAATGCGCAGGAAGAGTCTCCGAATGACCCCTGTTCGGAAACCAAAGAGCATGCGTAAGGCATGTTAAGTACACTTTTATCTTATAGGTGAGTCAATACGGAGTTTTCTTTATTAGATCCGCATTTTATTCATTTTATCTCATTAAGTTTGTTATTCTTTGTTTAGGTGTAAAAAATGAGCTGTATGATGAGGTGTAAATAATAAGCACACAATCTTCTTTAATAAAAATTAAATCAATTTGAAATTTTTTCTTTAATAAAATTTTGTACATCATATTGGTATCATTGTTTTTTAAAATTATTTTATTTTTAATTAAATAAAATAAGTATTATTGGATTTGGATTTTTCAAAAACAAGTATCATTGAATTCAGTGTTGTAAAATACAAATTCCGCTACCAAATTATTTTATATTAACCAAAATTTTGTAATTAATAAGAATTAAATCATTAAATTAAAATATATTTTATAATTAAATATTTTTAAACATAAAAATGTTTTTATAAATAGTTATTATGTCTAAAAAATTATTTTATTACTAATTTTAATAGATAAAATTTTAAAAAAATTTAGTTTTAGTTATAAGATAAGACTAATTTTATTAAGAGATTTCATTTTTATATAATTAAAATAAGTTTTATACTCGTTAACAACTACATTTTTCAGTTTAGTTTTTAATATTAATTTAAATGATTATTTTTTATTTTTAACATAGACAAATAAGTTTTAATTTATTTAATTTTTACTGATTTTTTAAGTTAATTGAATCATAAACAAAAAATTAGGATTTAACCAATAATTTCCGATTCTAATTTACATCATCATGGTAGCTCATTCCTCCCACATGAAAAGATGGAGAAATTTCAGTTGATCCCCTGCTGAATCTAGGAAAGCTGATGAGCCAGATGAGCTCATGTTGTTCAGTTAACTGTGTTAGTTTAGAAGGCGAAAACTTCCTTAAACAAGGTAAAAAAGGAAGTGTTATTTATGATACTTCGTACCTCTAAATTGGATAGTTCTAAAACTGTCTCCATTCTGATTGATATATCATGAAAAGTAAAACAAAAAAGGAAGTCATTTGCACCAAGCGCACTGTAGTTTCCTTTGCCCAGATGTTCGCTGGTGACCCACAGAGGATTCTTTGGTCACAATGTTCTCTTTCTCCATATCCTGAAAGCTTCTGTTTCCACTACTAGCAGTAAGTTCATTGAAAGGAAATGTCAAAACAGAAGAAACAGAAGTCCACTAAGGGACATAAAAAGGGATGCTCAATTTATTCCAAAAATACAAATATAAATCTTTACGATTAATATGATCTGAATTCTCATACTTCATAATAAGATCATTCTGATTTAAAGAGGTTAATCCAGCAACTTCTCTTCCCTAAAGGCCACACAGTAGAACTTTGTGGATAATTACCACCTTGCTACATCATGCATGTATTATGTATTAAGTCTCTTCCATTGTTCTTAAAGGACTCATAATCAGTTAGAATCGTTCTGGTTAAACGAATTCATAAAAGCAGCAGGAATGATAAGTAACTTAGTAAGAAAATGCACACCTTCTTTAATTTCTGTATCAAACCACATAATCTTACATCTTTCATCTTTCGCTTTCTCTTTTTATTGTTCTCCTTGTTGGCATACATTGTGAGACTCATATTTCAACTATGTGAAAATGGAGGAATATTCTGACCGTGTTCATTGTAGGAGCATTATTTCCTATAAACCCGTCAACACGAAGATTTACGACTAGGAAGCCAACCATACCACCTTCGATGGTGTTGGGTCAGCAGGAGTTGACTTCATATCGCAAATGAGGATTAAATCTCATGATTTCCCAAGTTTCGTGCAACCATCTTATTCTTATGTGGCAGTTAAGAACAATCCTCCACAACGGTTTTAAGTCACGACTATGAGACTTCATAGTCTATATTAATCGTTAATCAGGCTCTGGTGGAACCATTTAGGAAATTTTTAGGTTTGTAGTGGATTTAATAATTTGAGATGTTAAATTAAATTGCCTCCATAAATAAATGACTAATCGACTAAAAGTCCAAAATGTTGAGGAATTGACAGGCCCGGAACTAAGGAAATTGCTCGAATGATACCCAATAATGAAGTGGAACAAACTTTGTGTGCCCCTGTCCTAACATCCAACTGCTTATAGATGGTGATCTTGACCTACTCGGAAAATGCTCAACATTGAAAAGTTTGAGTCGATGTGTAGTTCCTATTCTACTTGTGCTTAAGAAGGATGAAACATGGAGAATTTGTGTTGATTGTAGATCTATAAACAAAATGACGGTAAAGTATCGTCTTACCATTCTTCCGTTAGATAACATGATTCTTGTATTTTCTTTAAGATTGATTTGAAGTCTAGTTATTATGAAATTTGCATGCAAGAGGGTGATGAGTGGAAAATTGTCTTTAAGACTAAGTATAGTTTATATGAGTGGCTAGTTATGCCTTTTAGGTTAACTAATGTCCCTAGTACTTTCATAAGATTAATGAATCATATCTTACATGCTTTCATTGGTAAGTATGTGATTATGTACTTTGATTCTATTCTGATTTATATCCAGAACATAGATGAGCATCTTGAACATTTGCACAAAGTTTTAAGTGTTTTGAGCTGACTTCATATCTCAAATATCTTCTATGAAATAATTTGAATAAAGGAGAAATTTATCATTAAACTACCATTACCCAACTCTATGCCTCTCTAGCAATACCCTTTGCATATGGAGAAAGTTTGATATTCTGTGTTTGTTAGTTTTATGTTGTAAGGGACTTTGACCTACATTGAAAATAAGTGAGGGAGGGAGTGGTTCAATAACTATAAATAAACCCCCTACCCCTTTCATTGAAATCATCCCAAGCAAAGAAAATATTAGAGTCTAAAACTCTTGGTTCTCCTCATTTTGTGAGTAAGAGAAATACTAAGAGGAGTGAGTTGTTTTTTGTGAGTAATTTTGGGGTGTATTAAGGTAAGGGTTTGAGAGAAAGTGTAAACAATAGAGTTTTGAGTGTTAAGTGTAAACACTTTTATGTGTTTGTTTTTCTCCCAAATAAAAGGGTGCGTAGTAGCTCCAGAGATGTAGGCACAATTTGGCTGAACTACGGTATCAAATATAATGTTGTGTGTTTGTTCTACTGGCATTCTAGTTGTGTGAAAATAGCTAATTTCCCTACAATTAGTATCAGAGCCTCGGAGAAGTGAGTATACTCTTTAGTTGTCACAGGAGTGGATCATTTGCTTAAGAAAACTTACCTTAGTTGTTTTCTTTTTTGGCTACTGAGTGGTGTTATTAAAGAGGTTCTGTCTAAGGAGATTAGGGAGTAAGTGGGAACAATTATGACCCCTCCAAATTTTTCCTGAGAGCTTTAGCTAAAGTTTTGTCTAATGAAAATTGGAACTTAAGCGAGACTTGTTGTATCTCCCCACTCAACCTTTCTTGGGAATCGACTTTAATAAGACGAACCACAGTTTAATAGTTAGAAGAAACTAGAAGTCAGTGGGAGTGATGACGCTAGATGACATGCTCATTAAAATCGACAAGTTCGATGACACAGATTTCGAATACTGGAAGATGCATATAGAGGATTATCTGTATCAGAAGAACTAGTTTTTACCGCTCTTTGGAAAGAAGCCATAAAATATTTCAGATGAAGACTGGGTTATTCTTAACAGGCAAGTCTTCGAAGTAATTCGAATGACCTTATCCCGAAATATAGCCTTTAACTTGATAAAGGCAAAAACCACAAAAAGCCTTATGAAGGAACTGACAGAGTATTATGAAAAATTGTCGGTAATAAACAAAGTACATTTAATATGACGTTTGTTCAACTTGAAGATGGTGGAAGACATCTCTGTAGATCATCGTATCAATGAAGTCAACAAAGTCTTGAACCAGTTGATTACAGTGAATATTGATCTTGGTTATGAAATACAGGCCTTAATACTTTTATCATCCCTCCTAGAGAGTTGGAGTGCTACAGTCATATCAGTAAACAACTCAATGAGAACCAACAATTTGAAATTTAAGGATGTTAGTGGCCTGATTATTAATAAAGAAACTCGAAGAAAAGAAATATGTGAAGCCTCATCCTCCCCCGCCCTTACGCAGAATCAAAAGGAAGAAGCAGAGGACATGGGAAATCTAGATATCGTGATAGATCAAAGGATAGGAGGTCTAAGTCATAGAATTCCACTACTTCCCAAAACTCAAAAAATATCGAGTGCTAGAATTATGGAAAGAATGGGCACTATAAAAATCAATGCAAGATTGGTTCGAAGAAGCAGGAGTCGAACAACCAGGAGGCAAATATAGCTTCCACCTTAGGTGGAGATGATGCCTTGATATGTGCCATAGAAAACAAGTAAGAGGTATAGATATTGGACTTCGAAGCATTGTTCCAAGCAACTTCGGAGAAAGGTCTTATAAAGAAGTATGTGCCTGGAAATCTTGGCAATGTGTATCCTGGTAATGATCAACCCTGCGAGATTGTGGATAAAGGTGTAGTGAAGCTCAAGCTGAATGGAGCACTTTGGGAGTTGAAGGATGTCAGACATATCCTTAATCTAAGAAAGAACTTAATCTTAGTGGGATAATTGGCAAATGAAGGCTACACCATAATCTTCCGTAGTGATGAATGGAAGGTGTCAAAGGAAGTACTGATGGTAGCACAAGGAAAGAAGAATAGTACTCTCTACTTAACAGTTGGAGCATATTGGTCAATTGCAATTGCACGAGAGAGTGGAGATCCCAACTTGTGGCACTAGAGACTTCGCCGTGTGAGTGAAAAAGGAATGAAGTTAATACATTCCTATGAAAAACTATCAGGTTTACAGTCAGTAGAACTTGATACATGTAAAGACTACATTCTTGGAAAGCAAAAGAGAGATAGCTTTTAAACAGGTGGTAGAACACCAAAGAAGGAGAAACTTGAGCTCGTGCATTATGATGTTTGTAGGATAACAACTACCCCATCCATTGGTAGGAAAGCATTACATCGTGACGTTTATTAATGATCACTCCCATAAGGTGTGGGTTTACTTTCTAAGACACAAGTCAGAAGCATTTGATGCTTTCAAGACATGGAAGGCTATGGTCAAAAATGAAACGAGTCTCAAGATAAGAAGCTTATAACTAAAAATGGTGGAGAATATGAGGACACTAGATTCAAAAAGTTCTGTTACGAGTATGGAATCAGGATAGAGAGAACCATGCTAGGAATGCCATAACATAATGGTGTAGTAGAGCCCATGAATCGAATCTTAACTGAAAAAGCTAGAAGTATGCGGATGCAATCAAGTTTATCAAAGCATTTCTGGGCAGAAGCAGTCAACACAACAGTTTATCTCATCAATCAAGGTCCATCAGTTCCTTTAGAGTACAAGATACCAAAGGAGGTTTGGAGTAGAAAAGATGTGAAACTTTCACACCTCAAGGTATTTGACTGTACAACATATGTGCACATCAGTGATCAAGACACAAATAAACTTGATCCAAAATCCAACAAATGCACATTTATTGGTTATGGGGAGGATAAGTTCGGGTATTGCATTTGGGATGATGAAAACAAGAGGATCATTCGGAGTAGAGATCTGGTCTTTAATGAAAAACTGATGTATAAAGACCGACGTGCATCGGAGAAAGTCCCTCAGAGAGACCTTGTATTTGATGACATCAGCAATATCTTAAATTCTCTAGTGAGAGAAATGCAAGTAAATCCACAATCAGAGGAATTTGTTGAAGAAAAAGCCCAGTCAGAATCACCACAGCGTACCTTTCTTGTTTCTGAATTAAGAAGGTCTTCTCGACCTCATGTGCCAAACAACTGTGAGTTGGATATCGCAGATACAGAAGATTGTTGTATTATCTACTACAGAAGCTGAGTACATGGTAATAACCAAAGCTAGCAAAGAGATGATTTTTCTTCAGAATTTGCTGTCAGAGTTAGGTTTCATGCAGGAGATGAAAGTGCTATAGAGTGACAGTCAGAGTGCAATTCATCTAACCAAAGAAACCAAATCTGATATCGGGCATCGAAGATTATCTTCCGTAACAGTAAAAGTTAAAACATTCTTCATTTCTGCAAATTTTCTAGCCTTATACAATCTTAATATGAGGATTATATACGATTCCAAGTCAGGTTTAGAAGAAACAAGAGGTTGCTCTCTTTGAAGAAAGTTAATGAAACACATACACAAGTAAAGGGGGACATCTGGGTCAGAAAGGACAAAATTGATGATGTCTGAATTGAGATGAGAGAGCAAGGGTGGTGCATTTAGGAATGGTTTGAGGCCTGATTTGATGAGGGTTTTAGAGATTTCCTTGGCAATTCCTTGGCTATGGATTGAAATTAAGCTTGCAGGTGTGGCTTTATTGAATAATATCAAGAGCTTTGAATTAGACATCAAAGCTTTATACAAGTAAACTGGTATGAACTTATTAAGAAGAGAAAGTGAGACCATTTCTTCCTTTCTTCTATCCGTCAATGATTTATACACTCCTTTCTCCACAAAACTAGTCAGAGTAACTTACCAAAAATCATTAACAAAGCCAATCCACCACTTGATCATTCAAAGCCACCACAATGGTCTCTTTGATACGGAACCAACACTGCTTGTTGCCTAAACCTTATAACCTGCATAAAACCCATATGAGCACGTCACTAAAAGAAAGTTCTTCCCCCTGAATCCAACACCTTAAAAAGCATAAACGAAAATGAAAAACAAAAACCTGAAATATCATATCATTGAACCTACAGACATGGACTTGAATTGGGTTTTATGTCAAAAGGCGAGTTGGGCATCAATTTTAGAATGAAGGTAAACTGAAACGTACTACATTTAGGAGAATAATCCCTTACTTTTCAACTGGGTACTGATTTTTGGTACAAAAGCTTTAAACTTAGGGATATAAAGAGGTAAAAAGCAGAACTTTGAGCTCCAATATACTAATTTCAAGTTATGAAAAAACATGATTATGGGCATAGTACCACTTCAAGAGAGACCCACGTTGAAGAATCTGAAACTCTGGCCTTAATCGGATAGTCACAATTCACAAATCCAGGGAACATTTAGGGTAGAGAGACGTAGGTCAAATTGAAAATTAACGTAGCACAAACATAGTTTAACTCCGGCGTTAAATGCTCAGGAAGAGTCACCGAATGAGCTAACTAGAACCAAAGAGCATGCGTAAGGCATGCGTCTGAGAGCACACTTTGGGTTAACCCCAGAAGACGTTTTGGTACGTGGTATTTGAAAATCAACCAAAATATAGTACTGCCAGAGAACGCTTTTTTTTTTTTTTTTGTTTACGAGAAAAACTATAAAATTAATTCAACGCTATAGGGTACACTGCTTCGTCTGCATCTCTGCGAAGAAGCTCCTGAACTCTAAAAGGAGGCTTCTAAAGTATATAAAGGCCCGGACTTAAAATATCAGCGATACGAACGAGGCTGTTTACGTACTGATTACCTTCCTGAAAAACATGCTGAAGCTGAACTGCCACTCTTGATGGAAAAGCTATTGGAGTCTTGTCACTAAAAAAGAAACCCCTGTCAGTATTATGGGTGGGAACTGGGAACAGATAGAATGTTAACAACCTCGAGTGAGTCCACTTTGACCGCAACTTGGCAATAGCCTAGATCTCAGGCCAACGTGAGTTTTGAGATCACCCCCCATAGCTCTGCAGCTAATGGCGAGCCCCTGTCGAGGTTCTGCTGGAACCCTCTCGGCAATCGCCATTCCAATCTCGGATCAGATCCTCAGAGGAAACTATTGTAGAGCCTGATTTCACTGCTCCATCAGAATTGACTTTTACCCAACCCGTTGAAGACTTAGCCACCCCATGAAAATACCCACTGGTAAGCCACACCATGTAATCCATGATAATTCTAGTACCCTCTTTCGGCCAAACAAAGTCAAGCTCAAATAGACTACTGCTTTGCTATTTCCAAAGGAACCAGCAAGCGATACCATAGATCGTGGCCCACCCTTCCTGCTGCACTTGTGCTTGCTTCGTGAGGTTAGAGGTCAACCACGTCTCCTCATCCTGTTGGAAAAATCCCATACCGACCACTTCTTGAAGAAATTTACTCCAGATAGCTTTCACTCTCAAGCAGTCTCGCACCACATGGACAGTTGTCTCTTCCTACCCACAGAAATGACACTGACTGTCCATGGCAATATGTCGTGCTATGCGTTGTTGATTCGTCAGGAGTTTTCGTTTACCTACAAGCCAAAGAAACAACCTAATGCACTGTGGACTTGCCTATTTCTAGATAATTTCCCACAGCTTGTGCCTGGTGTTCATGGGTCGACCTTCGATTAATTCATAAGTAGACGTCACTGTGAACCCTCCGTGGGAGGTAGGTTCCCTCAACAGGCTGTCCTGGTGTTCATTTGGGATTATAATATTATTTAACAATTTTTACATGTTTTAATATTTATTTTTCATATTAATTTTATTTTCTATAAGAAAATAAGACATCTCTTTAAATTATTTCATACAAGATTATCTAAAATTTCCTACAATATGGTACTTTGCATATTGTTTAGTATACTTTAAAAATTATTTAGCATAAATAATTTTATTATAAAATAAAATATAGTTAAAATTAATAAAAGTGTTTTTATTTTTATGTTGTTAAACAGTCTACTGTATGAAACTCTTTTAAAAAAGCTGTTTTTTTAATTGACAACCAAACAATTAACAAACTTAAAAAAAAACTATTCTCAGAAAAGTTCTACTAACAAAAGCTTTACTGATAAAAGCTGTACTGATAAAAGCTCTACCAAACGGGCCATAAGACTGTGTTAATGTTAACGATGATATGATTTTAGAGAGAGAAAAATAGTTAGTCCAAGGAGAGTCACGGGCTGGGTTGAATAAAGTTAAAGGGCTTTTTATTATATTATTTTGAATGAATGAGGGGAATTTAAGGTTAGATGCAAATTTTAGTTAAATTAAATTTAATTTGTCAACTTAAATCTAAATTAAAATAATGTTAAACGTAATTATCATACTAAAACATATATAATAAACAATAAATTATGTGATTGAAATAAATTATTTAATGAATCAACCCTAACAAAAAGGAAATTTAACACTTTATCCTTTCTTTTTTTTTAACTATTTTCAATGTTTGAAAATTATTATTATTTTCTTGAAACTTGTTGGTAAATAGCTAATCAGTTGATTGAATGGATTGAATTCAATTGTTATTTTTTAAAACGCTAATATGGGGTGTTTTCCTCGAAGTAAAAAAATACTATGATTTTTTCAAAAATTAAATCAATTTGAAAATTTTCTTTAATAAAATTTTGTACTTCATATTGGTATCATTATTTTTTAAAATTATTTTATTTTTAATTAAATAAAATAAGTATTATTGGATTTGGATTTTAAAAAAAAGGTATCGTTGTACTTGGTGTTGTATAATACAAAATCCGCTACCAAATTGTTTTATCTAACCAAAATTTTATAATTAAGAAGAATTAAATTATTAAATTAAAATTTATTATTATATTTAAATTTAATGAACATAAAAATGTTCTTACAAATAGTTATTATGTCTAAAAAATTATTTTAATGCTAATTTTCAATGTTTTAAAAACCGGACCGAACATTAAATCAGTCGAAGGAAATGTTTAAGGTTTAGAAGTTCAACCGGTAGTGAACTACTATAAAACCATTATATAATAAATAAGAACTAAAACTTATAAGAATAAGTAAAAATAAAATATATTATTGAAATAAAAATACATCAATGCCTATTATTATATAATGA
>JANTNU010000233.1:34199148-34211906 GCA_024752395.1 Erythroxylum havanense
CTAGGTTATCTCTAATTCTAAACTCAAGGTGTTCATCTTCCTAAAGCATGAAACATGGGTTACTCTTCAGCATACCCAATGATTCCTAAGAATGTCTCTATGGAGATCAAGCATAGAAACATAATGAAGTGCAAGAAGATAAACAAAGCCCAGAATTTCTCATTAACATTCAATCACCCACATTGTATCAAACTTCCTTCAAATGAGTTACATCCCTCACCCTAAGTGAGGGTTAGTTCCCAAACATGGCAACAAACATCATACACAATAAGAAGCTCAACATTAGAAGAGAGAGAGAGCGAGAAAGTAGCAGAGAAGTGAAAGAATGAAGTTTCAATCCTCTTGAAAAAAATCCCCAAATTGCTCCCTTCTTCCTCTTTTTCTGTGCCTCTTACTATAGTCCTCTTGTCATCTCCCTCTTTTAGGTCAACCCCCTTCTATTTATATCTCCCCCTCTAGAAAAATTAACTTCTCCAAGTAAGGGTCTGCTGCTGCCGCATGTCCGTTAAACGGACACTCTCGAGTCTGAGAGTTGCTGTTGCCGCTTCATGTTCGTTAAACGGACATGTGTGTCCGTTTAACGGACACTCTCGGTTCTGGGAGTGTCTTTTTGCCATATGATGTCCGTTAAACGGACACACCTGTCCGTTTAACGGACATGGCCTAATCCTTAACGTTTCATGCTTTTGACCCTCCAAATGCCATAATTTCTTCTCGGAGTCTTCTCGGAAGTTGCAGAACTCGGAATTCTCCTTACACTCGTCCTCAATTGGCTTGGGTCCGGCATCTCCAAGGTAAATTATGCCTTTATTTCCCAAAATCGAGCATTTATACCTACAAGGTAATAAACTCGAAATGTGAGCGAATTTACTGAATAAAACTTCAATTCCAATCAAATAAAATAAGTCAAACTGAATCTAAATCATTCCCAACTCATCTACATAATTTGACTTATCACCAACATCACTATACTATGAATTGAATTCCTATATTATTTCAAACAACATGCTTCTGTGTAAAATTCATAAAATTATTAGTTCCAAGTTATTATTATACATGCCTTAAAGTTAGTTTTTTTAAAATATTAATACAATCAATTAAATCCACAAAAGTTGATACCAAATAATAAATAAAGAGTATATAACAATAAGCACATGCAAGAAACCATGCATGAATTCCTATCTAATAAGAAAAATCATGTCCTCATAAATTATTTTTAAAATTCATACTCTTATAAATCATTTTATATATAAATAGTTAATACTAAATATTTAATTTTGTTAAATATCCTTAAATAAATAACTAATATTACTCGCTGGTCAAATCAACTATATTAATCCACTGTTAGCTAACTTCTAATAAAATCAACTAATAGTTAAAGCAATTTGTAAATTATCAAATAGGCCCTTTGGCCCTTTGTTATTTTATATTATTGTGATCAACTTGTTAGCAATACTTACTGAACATGACAAATATCACAGGATAATACTTTGAAGATCTTTCCTGGACTAATTAGTACTTTTTAAGTATTTGTTAAAGAGTAGAGTAATTGTATAATGTTAGAAACTAAACTTGTGGTTTTGTGATCATCATCTTTACGGAACTTCAGGAACTGCTTAAATTTTATATTGCAAGAATCTTCTTTACGGTTTCAGTAATGGTAACTGGGCATCGGCTTGGCTTTTGAACGACATCATCATGGTAGCTCATTCCTCCCACCTGAAAAGATGGAGAAATTTTAGCTGATCCTCTGTTGAATCTAGGAAAGCTGATGAGCCAGATGGGCTCATGTTGTTCAGTTAACTGTGTTAGTTCATAAGGCGAAAACTTCCTTAAACAGGATAGAAAAGCAAGTGTTATTTGTGATACTTCGTACTTCTAATTTGGATAGTTTTGAAACTGTCTCCATTCTGATTTATATATTATGAAAAGAAAAAAAAGGAAGTCATTTGCACCAAGCACACTATAGTTTCCCTTGCCTAGATGTTCTCTTTCTCCATATCCTGAAAGCTTCTGGCTCCACTACTAGCAGTAAGTTCATTGAAAGGAAATGTCAAAACAGAATAAACAAAAGTCCACTATGGGACATAAGAAGGGATGCTCAATTTATTCCAAAAATACAAATATAAATCATTACGATTAATATGATCTGAATTCTCATACTTCATAATAAGACCATTCTGATTTAAAGAGGTTAATCCAGCAACTTCTCTTCCCTAAAGGCCACACAGTAGAACTTTGTGGATAATTACCACCTTGCTACATCATGTATTCTGTATTAAGTCTCTTCCACTGTTCTTAAAGGACTCATAATCAGTTAGAATTGTTCCGGTTAAACGAATTCACAAAAACAGCAGGAATGATAAGTAACTTAGTAAGAAAATGCACACCTTTAATTTCTGTATCAAACCACATAATCTTACATTTTTCATCTTTTGTTTTCTCTTTTTATTGTTCTCCTTGTTGGCATGCATTGTGCGACTCATATTTCAACTATGTGAAAATGGAGGAATACTTTGACCGTGTTCATTGTAGGAGCATTATTTTCTATAAACCCGTCAACAGGAAGATTTGTGACTAGGAAGCCAACCATATCACCTTCGATGGTGTCGGGTCAATAGGAGCTGACTTCATATCACAAATGAGGATTAAATCTCATGGTTTCCTAAGTTTCGTGCAACCATCTTATTCTTATGTGGCAGTTAAGAACAATCCTCCACAACGGTCGTAAGTCACGACTATGAGACTTCATAGTCTATATTAATCGTTAATCAGGCTCCGGTGGAACCACTTAGGAAATTTTTAGGTTTGTAGTGGATTTAATAATTTGAGACGTTAAAGGTCGGAGATATAATTAAATTGCCTCCATAAACAAATGACTAATCGACTAAAAGTCCAAAACCTTAAGGAATTGGCAAGCCTGGAACTAAGGAAATTGCTCGAATGATACCCAATAATGAAGTGGAACAAACTCTGTGTGCCTCTGTCCTAACATCCAACTGCTTAAAGATGGTGATCTTGACCTACTCGGAAAATGCTCAGCATTGAAAAGTTTGAGTTGATGTGTAGTTCCTATTCTCCTTGTGCCTAAGAAGGATGGAACATGGAGAATTTGTGTTGATTGTAGATCTATAAAAAAAATGACAGTAAAGTATCATCTTACCATTCCTACATTGGATAACATGCTTGACGAATTACATGATTCTTGTATTTTCTTTAAGATTGATTTGAATTCTAGTTATTATCAAATTTGCATGCGAGGGGTGATGAAAGGAAAATTGCCTTTAAGACTAAGTATAGTTTATATGAGTGGCTAGTTATGTCTTTTAGGTTAACTAATGCCCTTAGTACTTTCATAAGATTAATGAATCATATCTTACATGCTTTCTTTGGTAAGTTTGTGATTGTATACTTTGATGCTATTCTGATTTATATCCAAAACTTAGATGAGCATCTTGAACATTTGCACAAAGTTCTAAGTGTTTTGATTTGACTTCATATCTCAAATATCTTCTATGAAATAATTTGAATAAAGGAGAAATTTATCATTAAATTGCCGATACCACAGCTCTATGCCTCTCTAGCAATACCCTTTGCATATGGAGAAAGTTTGATATTCTGTGTCTGTTAGTTTTATGTTGTAAGGGACTTTGTCTTACATTGAAAATAAGTGAGGGAGGGAGTAGTTCAACAACTATAAATAAACCCCCTACCCCTTCGATTGAAATCATCCCAAGCAAAGAAAATATTAGAGTCTAAAACTCTTGGTTCTCCTCATTTGGTGAGTAAGAGAAATACTAAGAGGAGTAAGTTATTTTTTGTGAGTAATTTTGGGGTGTATTAAGGTAAAGGTTTGAGAGAGTGTGTAAACATTAGAGTTTTGAGTGTTAAGTGTAAACACTTGTAAGTGTTTGTTTTTCTCTCCAATAAAAGGGTGCGTAGTAGCTCCAGAGATGTAGGTACAATTTGGCCGAACTACGTTATCAAATATAGTGTTGTGTGTTTGTTCAACTGGCATTCTAGTTGTGTGAAAATAGCTAATTTCCCTACAATTGGTATCAGGGCCTCGGAGAAGTGAGTATACTCTTTAGTTGCCACATGAGTGGATCCTTTGTATAAGAAAACTTACCTCAGTTGTTTTTTTGGCCACTGAGTGGTGTTATTAAGGAGGTTCTGTCTAAGGAGACTAGGGAGTAAGTAGGAACAATTGTGACCCTTCCAAATTTTTCCTGAGAGCTTTAACTAAAGTTTTGTCTAATGAAAAATGGAACTTAAGCGAGACTTGTCGTATCTCCCCACCTAACCTTTCCTGGGAATCGACTTTAATAACGACGAACCACAGTTTAATAGTCATAAGAAACTAGAAGCCAGTGGGAGTGATGACGCTACATGACATGCTCATCAAAATTGACAAATTCGATGGCACAAATTTCAAATACTGGAAGATGCATATAAAGGATTATCTGTATCAGAAGAACTAGTTTTTACCGCTCTTTGGAAAGAAGCCATAAAACATGTCAGATGAAGACTGGGTTATTCTTAATAGGCAAGTCTTTGGAGCAATTCAAATGACCTTATCCCGGAATATAGCTTTTAACATGGTAAAGGCAAAAACCACAAAAGGACTTATGGAGGAACTGACGGAGTATTATGAAAAATTATCGGTAATAAACAAAGTACATTTAATACGGCGTTTGTTCAACTTGAAGATGGCGGAAGACATCTCTGGAGATCATCATATCAATGAAGTCAACAGAGTCTTAAACCAGTTGATTGCAGTGAATATTGATCTTGGTTATGAAATACAGGCCTTAATACTTTTTTCATCCCTCCCAGAGAGTTGGAGTGCTACAATCACATCAGTAAGTAACTCAATGGGAACCAACAATTTGAAATTTAAGGATATTAGTGGCCTGATTATTAATGAAGAAACTCGAAGAAAAGAAATAGGTGAAGCCTCATCCTCCTCCGCCCTTGCGCAGAATTAAAAGGAAGAAGTAGAGGACGTGGGAAATCTAGATATCATGATAGATCAAAGGACAGGAGGTCTAAGTCACGGAATCCCACTACTTCCCAAAATTCGAAAAATATCGAGTGCTAGAATTATGGAAAGAATGGGCACTAAAAAAATCAATGCAAGATTGGTTCGAAAAAGCAGGAGTCGAACAACCAGGAGGCAAATATAGCTTCCACCTTAGGTGGAGATGATGCCTTGATATGTGCCATAGAAAACAAGCAAGAGGTATAGATATTGGACTTTGGAGTATTGTTCCATGCAACTTCGGAGAAAGGTCTTATAAAGAAGTATGTGCTTGGAAATCTTGGCAATGTGTATCTTGGTAATGATCCTCCCTACGAGATTGTCGGCAAAGGTGTAGTGAAGCTTAAGCTGAATGGAGCAATCTGGGAGTTGAAGGATGTCAGACTTATCCTTAATCTAAGAAAGAACTTAATCTTAGTGGGACAATTGGCAAATGAAGGCTACACCACAACCTTCCATAGTGATGAATGGAAGGTGTCAAAGGGAGCAATGATAGTAGCACAAGGAAAGAAGAATGGTACTCTCTACTTAACAGTTGGAGCATGTTGGTCAATTGCAGTTGCACAAGGGAGTGGAGATTCCAACTTGTGGCACCAGAGACTTCACCGCATGAGTGAAAAAGGAATGAAGTTAATACATTCCTATAGAAAACTATCAGGTCTACAGTCAGTAGATCTTGATACATGTGAAGACTGCATTCTTGGAAAGTAGAAGAGAGTTAGCTTTTAAACAGGTGGTAGAACACCAAAGAAGGAGAAACTTGAGCTCGTGCATTCTAATGTTTGTGGGATAACAACTACCCCATCCATTGGTGGAAAGCATTACGTCGTGACATTCATTGATGATCATTCCCATAAGGTGTAGGTTTACTTTCTAAGACACAAGTCAGAAGTATTTGATGCTTTCAAGACATGGAAGGCTATGGTTGAAAATGAAACGAGTCTCAAGATAAGAAGCTTAGAACTGACAATGGTGGAGAATATGAGGAAACTAGATTCAAAAGGTTCTGTTACGAGTATGGAATCAGGATGGAGAGAACCATGCCAGGAATGCCACAACATAATGGTGTAGCGGAGCTCATTAATCGAATCTTAACTGAAAGAGCTAGAAGTATGCGGATGCAATCAAGTTTACCAAAGCAGTCTGGGTAGAAGCAGCAGCTTATCTCATCAACCAAGGTCCATCAGTTCCTTTGGAGTATAAGATACCAAAGGAGGTTTGGAGTAGAAAAGATGTGAAGTTTTCACACCTCAAGGTATTTGACTATACAACATATGTATACATCAGTGATCAAGACACAAATAAACTTGATCCAAAATCCAACAAATGCACATTTATTGGTTATGGTGAGGATAGGTTCGGGTATTGCATTTGGGATGATGAAAACAACACTACAAGAGTTAAACCATTTAGTGACAATTTTTTTGTGACTAACTATTGTTTCGTCATAAATACGAGGTTTTTTATGACAAGACAATTGATTCACACTATTATTTGGATTAACTGTGATGATTTTTTTGTCACTAATATAATAGTAATTGTGATAATTTAGTATCTTTCACAATTAAGTTGTCACTAATAATATCCTAATAGTGACAACTTTTCTTTTATCACTAAGTTTTATCATTAAAAGCCTATACAATTTAGCGCCAAAATAATTTTGGCGAGAATAAATTGTAATTGTGACAAAACATACGTTAGTAACTAATATTTTCTATTTGTTGTGACAAAACTTAGTTTGGTCACTAATATTTATTTCTTTTTGTTACGAAATGGTTAATCGTCACATAATATTTTACTTGTTGTGACAAAAAATTTTGTCAAAAAATATTCAATTAATTAGTGTCTACTTTATATTGTCACAATAACCGAACTGTAACTATGGTCACAACTATTTGTAATTTAGTGATAAGTTTTTTGTGGCTAAATATTTTTGTCATCATAAATACGATATTTTTTAATGTCAAAACAATTGATTGACACTATTGTTTGGATTATCTGTGATGATTTATATTTTTGTCACTAATACAATGGTAATTGTAGCAATTTAGTATCTTTCACAGTTAAATTGTCACTATTAATATATTAATAGTGTTAAATTTTATTTTATCACTAAGTTTTGTCACTAAAAGCCTATGAAATTTGGCATCAAAATTATTTTAGCGGGAATTAATTGTATTTGTGACAAAATATATGCTAGTAACTAATATTTTCTATTTGTTGTAACAAATCTTAGTTTGGTCACTAATATTTTTTTCTTGTTATGACGAAAAGGTTTATCGTCACACAATATTTTACTTATTGTGACAAAAATTTTTGTCAATAAATATTTAATTAATTAGTGTCTATTTAATATTGTTACAATCACCAAACTATAACTATAGTCACTATTATTTGTAATTTAGTGACAATTTTTTTTGACTAAGTATTATTTCGTCACAGATACGAGGTTTGTTGTGACAAAACAATTTATTGATACTATTGTATAGATTAACTATGATGATTTATTTTTGTGTCACTAATACAATGAAAATTGTGACAATTTAGTACCTTCACAGTTAAATTGTCACTATTAATATATTAACATTGTCAAAAAAAAATTTATCAATAAGTTTTGTTATTAAAAGCCTACGTACTTGTTATAACGAAAACTTTTGTCAATAAAAATTCAATTAGTTAGTGTCTACATTTCTTTTTCATCAAAGAAAATAATAAAAAAAGAAAGGGGGAGAGGTTGCTAAATTGTGAGATCACAAGTTTTAATTTTAGAGTAATTAGATTGTAAGGTTATGATCGTTTGAGTTGGTTAGAAGTGATTTTGTAATTTGTGGGAATGTTTTTTAAAAAGTTCTTTTATTTTTTGCAGACTAAATTGAGTAGACGTAAATGTTATGCATTATTTTAAATAGAAAGGAGAAAGAAGATTAAATCATATGAATGTGTGTATCTATTAGAAGGTATTGCATTTTCATAAGCTTAATAACAAATGACTAGTTTTTTTTAGAATTTAAAAAAATCATTAATAAATGATGGAGATTACAAATGTATAAGGAGCTATTACCAAATTGAGTTAAACCCAATTAAAACACTAACGTCTGACCTAGTAGCAAACAAAATAACATTTGCTAGGACCTTACGACATCGTTCAGCTCCAAGCAACGATATTTTACAAAGATACAAGACATAATACACTTGGGGCATAACAACTTAGGGCTTTCCTCTCGTCTTCGATGACTTCTCGATTTAGGTAGGGAGACGCAGTCCACCGATGTGCGATGGCGCTTCCCTCCCTCTGTTCTTCAATCATGGTAACAACACTCTGGACTCGACAAACTCATTTATTCATATATATTTTCATATTATTTAGATGAGTTTTTGTCACTAAAATTGGTCTTTATAACTTTATTTGAATATTATTTGAATTATTATGTCTTACATTTAATTTAGATTTGTAGGGGTAAAAATTGTCATATCTTAATTTGATTGTGATAAATTGATTTTTAGATAATTGATGCTATTTTATTTGTAATTTTTATTATAGAATATTTGAAAAAATCAGAGCTCAAAAAGATTAAGTAGTAATCAAAAGCATTGAAACAAACTTGAGAAGAGAAGCTTAAATAAAAGCATCACTTTGAAAAGTAACGACGACATTGAGACAGACCATTAAAACATTAAAGAAGACAAAAATGACAAGTGAAGACAGCACGGTCAAGCATGGGACATCGAAAAAGCAGCCAAAACGGCAGCGTCTGAAGAGAAGCAGCGTGGCCTGGGAAAGTAAGAGGAAACGATACCGTGAAGAGGAGGCTTGTAAAGCGTTTTGGAGGCACCACAGTAACGATGGACCAGGAACTATTAAAATGAGTCACAACATGAAATAGAGGAGAGGGAGCTAGCGGCATTGTTGGCTGTGGCGTGCATGGAGGTAGGCAGTGTGTGAGGCGTGTGTAGGGGTTTCGGCGTGGGCTGCGTAGCTGAGAGCAGGGGCGGCGCAAGTGAGAGGTAGAGAAAAACAAAAAATAACGCAGAGTTGCGTGGTCGGTGTGCGTGAAGAGAATTTAGCATTTGTGCATGGTTGTGAGATGCATGCACAGTAGCCATGGTGTTGATTTTCAATTCCCCCTCTTCGTGGCCAATCAATTGCTTTCTTCGTGAGAAATGGCGTTGATTTTTCTTCTAGGCTTACCTAGGTTGATTTTGGTATTACTCGAATTCGCAATTTTCTATTAGATCTGCCTCTGGGTTGCTGTTATTTGCTCTATCTGTGTCTTTACGCACATTTGCAGTGATCTCAGTTTTCTTTTCTAGATTTTTTTGGTTCATTTTCTAGTCCTTCTCTTTGCTTGTGGGTTTCTGTTCAAGGTTCACTAATCTCTTCCGTTGGTTAAGGTTTTTGGAGCTTATGTGCGTCCATCTGGTTGTCATAAATACACGTAACCTCTAAGAAACTCCTCAATTTGATCCAGGTCGAGTTTTCAAATATTAACACTGGTATGTGCACCAATTGGTTTCTTTCTTTTCATATTTTCCTTTCTCGTACATCCTCTTGTGATATTTGGAGGGGATCTAAGTATTGCCACAAATCGGTTTTAGTTTTCACCTTTTACTAGTTGCTTTTTGATTGAAGGGTTTTAGGGTTTAAACACATATGTGGTTTTCGATTGAAGGCAAAATGGTGGGAGATTTGGGTTAATACTTCATCTCTCCCTCTTTAAGGTAGTCACTCGCTCTCTTAGTCTATCTGTACTGAGTGAGTGTAGAGTGTGGCTTTAATTGCCGTATTGTCTGTGTTGGCCTCTTTCTTTAAGCTTTAGATTAGCACTCAGTTTTCTACTTCACTCTGCTTCTTCTCTGTTGGTCTTTTGGTTTGCCCTTTTTTTCTTATTTTTGATAGCTGTTCAGTGTGTGTGAAGTGGACGTTGGACTTGGGAGAGTGTTTTTGAGTGGCACATTGTTGTTTCTGCTTCTGGGTTGCTGTTATTTGCTCTATCTGTTTCTTTACCCACATTTGCAGTGATCTCAATTTTCTTTTCTAGATTTTTTTGGTTCATTTTCTAGTCCTTCTCTTTGCTTGTGGGGTTCTGTTCAAGGTTCACTAATTTTGAGTTCTGGGATTTATGGTGCTAGTCACTTTTTCTCTTTATCTGTTTTTCTTAGTCGACCTTGTTTTTTGTCGTTCTTTTGTTTCTTGGCTAGTTGCTTTGATCTGCATGTTGATTGGTCTAACACTGACTCTTTGAGCTCTTTGCTTTGTTGTTCATCTTCACAATTTTTAGCAGTGGATCCGTATTCCAATTCAACACAAATTTTAGTTCTTTTATTTAGTTTTCTTTAGACGTTAACGAGTATACTTTTGAGATCGTTTGTGAATCAATTCTGGGTAATCTGAATTTCTGGTTAAGGTTTGTCTTTACTTGGTACTATTCTATTTAAAATTCGAGGTATTTGATAGAGCTGTTTAAGTTTCAGTAAAAACCTCTGTTTCTTTTTTTAGTCCTTCCAGTTTTCTTCTCTTGAATTACATATTTTTTGAGGATTTTTGTTGTTAGTTCTTACTGTTTCTTTAGAACATGAAGCTAATTTTCACTTTTCTTGAGCTGATAAGTCAAAGGCCTGGAGCTGGTTATGTGAAATTTGGTATTATAATTTGTACTGGTTTATTATCAATCAGACTTGATGTTGTCTTCTTTGGCAAAATACTAATTTATATTTTTTATTGATATCTTAGATGTGAATCGACCGGGATTGCAAAAGAATGTCAAAGGAAAAGACTTTGAGGGTAAATCATGTAAAGTCCTTAAAACTCATTTACCATTTATGTAAATTTGTTGGTTTGTTTGGGAGAATCTTCTTGAGTTTAGTTCTTGTTTTTAAAAGTGTCCATAATGAGTTTCGATGTCCTTGCAACATTTTTTAGATGTTTCTATATGACTTATTTTGGTTTTTAGTTTCCTTTACTAGCATTGGCCAGGTAAACCTGGAGATGTATGCTTTAGCTACCAGTACATGGAGTTTGGAAGGTGCCAATATGGAGAATCTCAACAATCAGGCAAAATGGTAGGTGTTTGTAGGTGTTTATCTCTGTCAGTCTTCTTTTCATTACCTTATGTCATTTCGCAATTTTCTGTTGTACGTGAAAAGATACATTGATGCCTACTCAGCCTCTTCAGTTATTGGGTTTTCTTTTGAAGATTTGCTACACTTATCAGATGAATATGATAAGGCATTAGTGATGAATTTATTGTAACATATATTCTTTATTTAGTGACAAAATTATTGTAACATATAACTTTAATACTTGTGACGAAATCTATTAGACAATATAGCCACTGATGCAAATTTTTTTTACAATTAATGTAATTCCGTTGATGAATTGATAGTTTTTTTTGTAATAATAATAAACACATTAGTGATAATAATTTTTGTAAGAACCAATTTTTGTTTTTGTGACAATAATTTTTTAGTAAAATATCAGTGACTAAGAAGTAATGGACACTGATAAAAAAATTATTAGTGACAAATTTGTCACTATTTATAATTATTTTGGTGGCGATAATGTTGTAATAATAAAATGAAGTACTGTTACAACTTCATTCGTTACAACTTTATATTATTTGTGTCAACAAACTTGTCATAAATATATAAAGTTGCTGTGATCGTATAGTGTTATCACACATTACATAGGTTTCAGTGTCGGCTCTTTTGTCACAATATAATGAAGTATTGTTACAATTTTATTCGTCACTACTTTATATTATTTGTGTCAATAAACTTGTCATAAATAAGTATAGTTGTTGTGACTATATAGTGTTGTCACATATTCGATAAATTTTGGTGTCGGCAATTTTGTCACAATAAAATGAAATACTGTTACGACTTAATTCGTCATTACTTTATATTATTTGTGACGATAAATTTGTTATAAATATGTAAAGTTATTGTGACCATATAGTTTTGTCACACATTTCACAAGTTTTAATGTCAATATTTGTGTCACAAAAGTGTTAGCATAATTGTAACCATTTTTTTAATTAGTCATTATTTTATTAGTGACGGAGGTATTTGTGATGGGAGGTGACGACTTCAAAAATTGGGCATTATTAATAATAGTGACAAATATTACTACTTTTAGTGACAACTTTTACTTTCACTAAAAATACAATTTCTTGTAATGCAAGAAGATCATTCGGAGTAGAAATGTGGTCTTTAATGAAAAACTGATGTATAAAGACTGATGTGCATCGGAAAAAGTCCCTCAGAGAGACCTTCTATTTGATGATATCAGCAATATCCCAAATTCTCCAGTGAGAGAAATGGAAGTAAGTCCACATTCAGAGGAATTTGTTGAAGAAAAAGCCCAGTCTGAATCACCACAGCCTACCTTTCTTGTTCCTGAGTTGAGAAGGTCTTCTCGACTTCATGTGCCAAATAACTGTGAGTTGGATATCGCAGATTCAGAAGATTGTTGTATTATCTAATACAGAAGCTGAGTACAAGACAATAACCAAAGCTAGCAAAGAGATGATTTGTCTTTAGAATTTGTTGTCAGAGTTAGGTTTCATGCAGGAGATGAATGTGTTATAGAATGACAGTCATAGTGCAATTCATCTAACCAAGTGTAGGAAAATCCCGGGGTATTCATCACATGAACACAGTGCGGAATTTAAAATTTTGAGTCCCGGGACATTCCCGAAAGCCAGGATCCAAGTGTATG